>OX333077.1:39614598-39814071 GCA_946863875.1 Alloplasta piceator | reverse complement strand
TTTTATTTTGCAAGGGAGGAGAAAAGGAGTGGAAAGTTTTTTTTCCATTTTTTTTTTTGAATTATTAAGATTCGGAGAGATATCTAAGGATACATTTTGTACGACTGAGTGGCGATACCTTACTTACCGATATTGTTACAAGTCGATGCTGTAACAATTATAGAACATTGGTAATATTATAATCTCGTAGTACAACATATTCAGCATAATGTTAACCATTAACTATAATGTTGAGCATTAACCATAATGTTAACCATTAACCATAATGGTAACTATTAACCATAACAGTAACCATCAAACATAATGTTAACCATTAACCATAATGTTAACTATCAACCATAATGTCAACCATTAACTATAATGTTGAGCATTAACCATAATGTTAACCATTAACCATAATGGTAACTATTAACCATAACAGTAACCATCAAACATAATGTTAACCATTAACCATAATGTTAACTATCAACCATAATGTTAACCATTAACCATAATGTTAACCATTAACCATAATGGTAACTATTATCCATAACAGTAACCATCAACCATAATGTTAACCATTAACCATAATGTTAACTATCAACCATAATGTTAATCATTAACCATAATGTTAACCATTAACCATAATTTTCCATAGTGTTTACTATTTTCAGTCTAGTAAAAAAAAACCATATTCGGGGGGGGATAGAAAAAATTAACCAAACAAAAAGAGTCGCGCTTTAAATGGGCAGAAAAGACAAGGTGTTTCAAAAATCGATTAATCGTGATTGAATGAATCATAACCCCGAGAACGTAAAATAGAGCCTCAATGACTTTACAAAAATAATCACTAATAATAATGTGTCACTATAGTGCTTCTAAATGCGTCTACGCAGAACAAAATCTAATTTTTCGATCTCTCAAACTCGGAGTGTGATTTAGCTAAGTGGCTTCCGGTCTTCGTTCGAGCTATTAGTCTGATGACTGTTCTAGAACATACGTTTGTGGTAAGTGTCTGTAATCTCGAACGTTTTTTAATCTAGACCGAAAAACTTGACCATTAGAAGATAATGAAGGGTCTGACCGAAAGAGAGTAAGAGACTTCGAGATCTTTAGTTTTTCGTGCATTTTTTTCTCGACGCAATTGCGCGACTGCCTCGAGACAGACAAATGTCCCGAGGAAACTCGTAATATATAAACACTAGAAACATTTGGAAATTCAAATCGAATATTCGAATTATTCAAACCATTCAAATTTTTCGAACTATTCGAATTATTCGAATTATTCAAACTATTCAAATTTTTCGAACTATTCGAATTATTCGAACTATTCGGATTATTCGAACTATTCGAATTATTCAAACTATTTGAATTATTCGTATAGTTCGAATTCTTCGAATAGTTCGAATTCTTCGATCCGATTCGTCTCGAATAATTCGAAACTCGTAATATATAAACACTACAAACATTTGGAAATTCGAATCGAATATTCGAATTATTCGAATTATTCAAACCATTCAAATTTTTCGAACTATTCGAACTATTCGAATTATTCAAACTATTCGGATTATTCGAACTATTCGGATTATTCGAACTATTCGAATTATTCAAACTATTCGAATTATTCGTATAGTTCGAATTCTTCGAATAATTCAAACTCCGAATTTTCGAATAGTTCGAATTCTTCAAATAGTTCGAATTCTTCGAATAGTTCGAATTCTTTGATCCGATCCGTCTCGAATAATTCGTAAATTCGAATATTCGAGTGGCCCTCAAAAAAATGTCAATGAAATGTCTTTTTCTTTTTCTCAATAAAATATGTAATGGAGATTCTCCAAGATCTCGCGAATATACGAATTCTTACAAAACAATGGATATGACATGTCGAATTCCATCACGAAATATATTCCCATCGTTTGTCGTTGCAACAGAGTCCACGAGCATAATAAAGGCTCGAAAGGAGCAACCTCGAAAGGACGTTCCCTCGACACCTTGACTATTATATATGATAATCACGTAGCTAATTTCGTAAGGGGTAATGTCTCAATACAGAATTTCATTGTTGAATGCGCGCGTGTTTTTTCAAATTCGCGATGAGGAGAGACGATTCCGGTAGGGGAATTCTTCGCTTCCTGGGCGTGTTCCTTGCCTCACACACACGCGTGCATGATGGAATTTTTTTTAGACAACCTCGTGAATTTTAATAAATCAACGAGCCCTTCATTGATCTCTCGAAATTTCGATATTCTCAGCGAACTATTCGACAAAGTCGTTTCATCGGCCCATTTAATAGCTACCATTATGGTTTATAGTTGACGCAATGTTAATGGTTAATATTTTAGTTAATGGTTAACATCATAAGTAATGGTTAACATTATGATTAATGGCTACCATTATGGTTAATAGTTGACACTATGGTTAATGGTTAATATTATGGTTAATAGTTAACACTATGGCAAATGGTTAACATTATGGTTAATGGTCAAAACTATAGCTAATCGTTAACATTATGGTTAATATTATGGTCAACATTATAGTTGAAGATTGATACGTGATATGTTTAACGGTTAACATTATTGTTAACGGTTAACACTATGGTTAATGGTTAAGATTATTGTTTATGGCGAACGTTATCGTTAATAGTTAACATTATATTTCGACGGCAGTATGGAAGAACGTGCTATCTGAAATTGTGCCAGAAGAACGTGCTACTTCAAATTGTGCTAGAAAAACGTGCTATCTTAAATTGTGCTAGAAGAACGTGCTATCTCAAATTGTGCTAGAAGAACGTGCTATCTCAAATTATGACAGAAGAAAGTGATATCTCCAATTGATCACAATTAGAGATACCACCTTCTCTCAGATAGCACGTTCCCTGAGATAGCACGTTCTTCTAGCACAAATTGAGATAGCACGTTCTTTTAGCACAATTTGAGATAGCACGTTCTTCTAGCACAATTTGAGATAGCACGTTCTTCTAGCGCAATTTGAGATAGCACGTTCTTCCATACTGCCGTCGGACTTGATAGTTAACATTATGGTTAACGTTATGGTTAATAGTTAACATTATAGTTGATGGTTAACATTATGGTTAATAATATTAAATAATTAATAGATCCAGGAAGTTATATTTAAAGAAGAAAGTGATATCTCCAATTGATCACAATTGGAGATACCACCTTCTTTTCTCATAATTTGAGATAGGACGTTCTAGCACAAACTTAGATAGCACGTTCTTCTAGCACAATTTGAGATAGCACGTTCTTCTAGCGCAATTTGAGATAGCACGTTCTTCCATACTGCCGTCGGACTTGATGGTTAACATTATGGTTAACGTTATGGTTAATAGTTAACATTATAGTTGATGGTTAACATTATGGTTAATAATATTAAATAATTAATAGATCCAGGAAGTTATATTTAAAGACGAAAGTGATATCTCCAATTGATCACAATTGGAGATACCAGTTCCTTCTCTCATAATTTGAGATAGCACGTTCTTCTAGCACAAATTGAGATAGCACGTTCTTTTAGCACAATTTGAGATAGCACGTTCTTCTAGCACAATTTGAGATAGCACGTTCTTCTAGCGCAATTTGAGATAGCACGTTCTTCCATATTGGCGTCGGACTTGATGGTTAACATTATGGTTAACGTTATGGTTAATAATTAACATTATAGTTGGTGGTTAACATTATGGTTGATAATATTAAATAATTAATAGATCCAGGAAGTTATATTTAAAGAAGAAAGTGATATCTCCAATTGATCACAATTGGAGATACCACCTTCTTTTCTCATAATTTGAGATAGCACGTTCTAGCACAAACTTAGATAGCACGTTCTTCTAGCACAATTTGAGATAGCACGTTCTTCTAGCGCAATTTGAGATAGCACGTTCTTCCATACTGCCGTCGGACTTGATGGTTAACATTATGGTTAACGTTATGGTTAATAGTTAACATTATAGTTGATGGTTAACATTATGGTTAATAATATTAAATAATTAATAGATCCAGGAAGTTATATTTAAAGAAGAAAGTGATATCTCCAATTGATCACAATTGGAGGTACCACCTTCTTTTCTCATATTTTGAGATAGCACGTTCTAGCACAAACTTAGATAGCACGTTCTTCTAGCACAATTTGAGATAGCACGTTCTTCTAGCGCAATTTGAGATAGCACGTTCTTCCATACTGCCGTCGGATTTGATGGTTAACATTATGGTTAACGTTATGGTTAATAGTTAACATTATAGTTGATGGTTAACATTATGGTTAATAATATTAAATAATTAATAGATCCAGGAAGTTATATTTAAAGAAGAAGGTGATATCTCCAATTGATCACAATTGGAGATACCACCTTCTTTTCTCATAATTTGAGATAGCACGTTCTAGCACAAACTGAGATAGCACGTTCTTTTAGCACAATTTGAGATAGCACGTTCTTCTAGCGCAATTTGAGATAGCACGTTCTTCCATACTGCCGTCGGACTTGATGGTTAACATTATGGTTAACGTTATGGTTAATAGTTAACATTATAGTTGATGGTTAACATTATGGTTGATAAAATTAAATAATTAATAGATCCAGGAAGTTATATTTAGCTTAATAATTTTTCATGAGGTTTCTTAGCTTTAAAAAAAAAAAAAACATTATTTTTAGTAGTTGATAAAATTCTTCAAACTTTCTCACGGGACTCTTCTCTCTGCCAATAGGCAATCAATCATCGGGCTGTCAATCGCAATATTTAAATATTGACTCAACCTTCTCACCTGCTAACTCGGGTATATCAAACACTGCGAGGCTTGCATTCACAGCTTCTCTCAGCACAAACACACAGATACAAACTAACACACAAACACACCCTTAATAAATCCTTCTTCAGCCCCTCTAAGGATCGATTCTCACATCTCGCGGCGCGTCTTCAACCAACGACAAGAGCAAGATTAATGCACTTGTGCGTATCTCGATTGGTTGATCGATGCTTGTTTATTCGTATCTTAAGAGCATAACCATCCATGGCTGATAAACAAAATGGCGAATATATAGAATTTAACGAGGGTCAAAGTTGATGTTTAAATTCTACCCTCTAAAATTCACCTTTTAAATTCCCTTTTAAATTCAAATCGTCTTCATGATGAATCTCTTCACGGGAATCATCAAGGAACAATATTTGTGCATACAAAGTCAAAATTGTGCGCGGTTTAATCGTAATGCACTGGGATTTTTTTTTTTATTTTTTTTTTTTATTTTTTTTTTTCACTTGCCAATGACCCTTTCATGCATAATCCTCTGTGCACCCGGTGAGTCCCCTTCCCAAAGACTTCGAGAATTTAAATTCACATTGTTTTTTTTGGTCGAAGAGTTGACGAGGAGTAATCGATCGGAACAATCGGGGGAAAATGGACACCTGGGTCAAAAATGCCGTCGTTAAAATAATGTCGACGACATTATTTTTGTCAGTGAATTTTGTTATATTGTGTTTTGTGACATTCTCCAAAAACAAAAAAAACTTTTTTTTTTCTCCGACTCAATTTTCAGAAACCTCAAAATAGCGAAATTTTCAAGTGCTCATAACTTCCCTTTGGTTTAGTTCATTCAAAAATTTCTTCAAAAAATTTGCAAGAATCAATGGTCGAACTTTAAAAATGTGCCAAAAATTGAAAAACCATCGGAATCGAATGAACAAAGTGATATTTTGAAGCTTGAACGATTGCGAAAATAATGAGCTAGGAGAAAAGCCGAAATTTGAGCTAGAAAATAAATTACAGTAATTTTAGTAAACAGATTTAATTTGAGCCAAAATGCAAAATAAATTTTGTTTAAATTTATTTTTGTCAAAGCTTATATTGATGTATTTTGCCCCCCCCCCCCCCCCCCCGAACACGAATTTACCTATAGTTTTCTCAAAATAACAAAATTTTTATGAATTTTTATCAAAAAACATTTTTGCTATTTTCTGGCCGTATTTTTAGAAGCCTCAAAACAGCGACATTTGAAGTGCGCATAACTTTGCTTTGGTTCGATCGATTTTAAAATTTATTTTTCGCACATAAACTTTGTGACTGAATTTGGAGAATGGCGTTTGTTTTATCCCAAAAAATAAATTTTTGTAGAAATGGGAGCAATTTGAAAATCGCTGATGAAAATGGAAAGGGAAAAATTTGCAAAAATTGATGGTCGAAATTAAAAAATCTGACAACAATTTTTAAATGATCCGAATCGGATGAACAAAACGTTATTTTGAATCTTAAGCGATTAAAAAAAGAATGAGCTATGAGCAAAGTCGAAATTTTACCTATAAAATAAATTACAGTCAATTTAGCAAACAGAATCAATAAAGCCCAGAATGCATTGAAAAAAAATTGCAATTAATTTTTTTCAATCCTTGTATCGATGCATTTTGCCCCACTGAGCATGAATCTACCAATAGTTTTCTCAAAAAATAAAAATCGATATGAATTTTTATCAAAAATAATTTTCCTGACCTCATTTTCTAAAACCTCAAAATAGCGATCCAATTTTGGTCAAAATGCAACACATTTTTTTTTTAATTTATTTTTTTCAAATCAATTTTTACATTGATGTTCAATGAGATTCAATTTTGGCCAAAATGCAACAAACATTTTTTTTAAATTTATTTTTTTCAAACCAATTTTTATGTTGATGTTCAATTCGATTCAATTTTGGCCAAAATGCAACAATTTTTTTTTTAAATTTATTTTTTTCGCACTAATTTTTATATTGATGTATTTTGTCTTCGTGAGCATGAATCTACCAATGATTTATTCAGGGTGGCCGTTTTGCCCCATATATATACAGATATATATTAATCGTCGTATTGTGATGCAAATATATCGTACTCGGTCTTATAAACCCGTCTGATGATCTCGTTAATTCGTTCTCGCACGGTTGTGCCTATATTCTCATACATATGCTATATCGATTTAATTGCGGTTGATTTTGCGATCGAAGATTAATGGCTTCTCCCCTTGGATCGTATTCTCATCCCCCTCGCACAGAATGAATATCATAGAACGAATGAATGATAATATAATGTGTGTCTAACATGATAGTTGATGATCGCAAGGGCTCGTACAAATAATCACTGAAAAATCTATTCCATAGTAATAATCAAACGAATTTTAAGGCGCGCTTAAACCTTTGTGTAAATACGAATATTATTATTATTATAGCAGCGTGGGTTGTCTTAGTCATTTCGGCTTACTGAGGAGACGAATATATATTAAAATTATGGTTTATGGCTACCATTATGGCTAATAGTCAACACTATTGTTAATGGTTTGTAGTTGACACTATGGTTGAGGGTTAATAGTTACTACTATGATCAATGGTTGATAGTTAACACTATTTTTAATGGTTAATAGTTAACATTATGGTTAATGGTTAATAATTAACACTATGGTTAATAGTTAATAGTTGACACTATGGTTAATGGTTAATAGTTAACACTATCGTTAATGGTTTATAGTTAACACTATGGGTAATAGTTAATAGTGAACACTATGGTTATTGGTTAATAGTTAACACTATGTTTAATGGTTAATAGTTAACATTATGAGTAATGGTTAATAATTAACACTATGGTTAATAGTTAATAGTTAACACTATGGTTAATGGTTAATAGTTAACACCACGGTTAATGGTTAATAGTTAACACCACGGTTAATGGCTAATAGTTAATACTATGGTTAATGGTTAATAGTAAACACTATGGTTAATGATTAATAGTTAACACTATGAGCAATAGTTAATAGTTAATACTATGGTTAATGGTTAATAGTTAACACTATGGTTGATGGTTAATAGTTGACACTATGGTTAATGGTTAACAGTTAACACTAGGGTTAATGGCTAATAGTTGACACTGTGGCTAATGATTGATAGTTAACTCTATGGTTAATGGTTAATATTATAATATCAACCATTATGGCTAATGGTGGATACTATGGTTAACGGTTAACATTATAGTTAATGGTCAACATTATGATTAATGGCTACCATTATGGTTAATGGTGGACACTATGGTTAACGGTTAATATTATGGCTAATGGTTAACACTAACGTTAATGGTTAACACCATGGTTAACATTATGGTTGATGGTCAATACTATGGCTAATGGTTAACATTATGGTTGAAGGTCAACATCATGGTCAATGGTTAATATTAACGTTTATGCTTGACATTATGGTTAATGATTAACATTATTGTTAATGGTTAACATGGTGGTTAATGGTTAACATTATGGTTAATGGTCAACATTATGGTCAATGGTTAACACTATGGTTAATGGTTAACATTATGGTTGATAGTTAACATTATGGTTGATGGTTAACACTATGGCTAATAGTTAACACTATGGTTAAAGGTTAACATTATGGTCAACGGTCAACATTATAGTTAATGGTTAACATTATGGTTGATGGTTAACATTACTGTTAGTGGTTAACATTATGGTGAATAGTTAACATTATTGTTAGTGGTTAACATTATAGTTGATGGTTAACATTATGGTTAATGGTTAACACTATGGTTAATGGTTAACATTATTGTCGATACTTCTCTTAACGATAATCTAAATTGAAATTAATTTCTATGATTTATTTACCTTAAAGACTTCGAACACTCGCGACGTTATCGAGAAAAAAAAATCATTATTATTGACCGAGAAAAAGATCGTTTGGTTTTCTCACACATAGCCGAGCGATTATAACATTGATAGATGAGGAGCGTCGCGGCGAGGCTGGCAAAGATGGAGGAGAGTCGTCAAAGGGGAGGTTTTGATGCCACGGGCAATTATTTTTACTCTCAACGTCGTGGATTCATCAAAACCACTTTGTGAGCTCCGCTCACAGCTTGACGTGACGCGCACGTAGAATCACGTGTCCGTACGGATTTCGCGCTGATCCGTCATTACGGAATTTACATCACTGAAAAGAGAGGATGCAGGGTCAGGACTATCGAGGTACATCACACCATAACAGGGGAAGCACTTTTTCCTCTCCTCGTTAGGTTATTCCTATCGCGCGGATTTGCATGACAATTCAAAAGCAGCGGGGATTTTGGCAAAAAATAAAGATAAACGAAGAAAAATGTAACCGGTGTGCGTTGACTCGATCCTGTCGTAACGAAAGAGTTACAAGACCCAGTGTACGAAGATTAATGAAATCCAAGTGAGCGCAAAATGAAAGAAAAAAGATCGATTTATTATGAATATAAAAAATCTAATCTCCGAGTCTGTGGTGAATCAATCACGTTGGCTTAGGTTTTTTTGCTTTAACCATTTCTTTGGGAATTCCCAATGGGGAGTTTAATTCGAGGATCCTCGAGAATGATGCGCAAGCTCGATGATTCTGAAGAAACGTCAACGAGATTCTTGCGGATGAATTATGCTTGTAGAAATATTTACCGAGCGGTTTTGTCGACCTTTGTAAAGATAGCAGAGACAAGTCTCCAAAATGAATTTAAATTGTACCAGAATTAGGTGCTAATTTGAAAATTTGGTGCTTTTTTCGTTTTTTTCAGAAATTGCATTTGATAATGGTTAAGACTATGGTAATATTATGGTTAATGGTCAACATTATGGTTGATGGCTAATATAATGATTGATGGTTAACACTATGGTCAATGGTTAACATTATGGTTAATGGTTAACATTATGGCTAATGGTTAACATTATAGTTAATGGTTAATGGTTAACATTATGGTTAATGGTTGACATTATGGCTAATGGTTAACATCATAGTTAATGGTTAATGGTTGACATTATGGTTAATGGTTAACATTATGGCTAATGTTAACATTATGGTTAATGATTAACATTGTGGTTAATAGTTAATGATTTGGTTAATGGTTAACATAGTGATTAATGGTTAACATTATGCTTAGTGGTTAACATTTTGTTTAATGGTCAACATTACGGTTAATGGTTAATATTATAGTTAATGGTTAATATTCTAGTTAACGGTTAACATTATAATTAATAGTTAACCTTATGGTTGATGGTTAACACTATGGGTAATGGTAAACGTTATGGTTAATGATGAACATTATGGTTAATGGTTAACATTGTAGTTAATGGTTAACATTGTGGTTAATGGTCAACATGATGGTTATTGTATTGTATTTTGATACAAATACAATACAATATTAATATTAATTATTAACTTCCGTAAAAATGATGATACGAAGTTCATTCAAAAAGGAAATTAAAACATTTTGAAAATTGATATTATTTATAAGAAATAGGAATAAGAAAAATATTGTTATCTACGATAATTATAAAATATGAATAATCAACAATGAATCCAAAGGAGAAGAAGATTGTAATTAGCATAAGAAGGGGCACGAAGTTGATTGGTTAAGACGATTATCGATTGATTTTCGACCGACGTTTTATCAGGAAGCGCGCGAAAAAAGAGGGGCATTACACCAAATCACACGAGAGGACACGAAAGTATATTCCACCGGGCAGTACACCGGAGTTTACACCATTACACGAGATTAGATGAAAGGGACATATTGAGCACACACACACACCCTTAAACCTTATACATATTGAAAATTATCTTAAATTCGAAATTGCAAATGTTTATTTGAATAAAAGAAATATTTTGAAAACACGAATTTGAATTTAAATTATTTCGAACATTTATTTATTCGAATTTTCAACAAAACCATCGATCCGGAAAATCATCATCTTTAAATATTTCATCATCGTTGGAAATTCAGGGGAATCCGAATTCGAGGGAAATCTGAACGAGTAATTTCGATCAATTTGAAGGACGAAATATATTCGAGAAACATCTTCTTCAACGTTTTAAGAATTAAATTTCGAAAAACCAACGAGTAAGGTAAGTGATTTTTTTGACATAATTTAAAATGATTTTCTCATTTTGGACATTATATTTTGAATTTAATATTCCCATGTTTCGTATTTGAACAAAAACAATAATGATTATTTTTCGGAATCATATTTGATTCCATTTTTTTCTTTTATTAATGTTGGGTTGGTTAAATGTTGGAAATGATCTGAGTTGTTGAAATTTTGAACTTTTTGTAGCGAGATTTATTCTTTTATTTTAATGGCGTCATGTCAACGAGTCTAAGCCATTTAATTATGACTGCACTCTCAGCCCTTTTTCGAGTAAATTTCCGAGAGGTTAGACTCTAAATAGGGCACATCCTCGATTCGTACATGCCGAATAACGTGTAAAGGAAGGGGAAGCTCTTCGTGACCGAGATGGAGTAAATTGTCGATCGAGACGTAACAGTAGTATCGCTATACGTGTATACAACCCGTGCTCGTACTTCGGCTATGTAAGCATACTACACTGCGACCTCGATAATCGGAATCAGTCAGTACCGGCTCTTGCAAGAAGTGGGGTTGCGCACATTGCGCAGAACCGTCTCTGCGCCGCTGGTGGCGCAGAAACTGTCCAATCGCGTCAGGCCGCCGCCAGCCACCAGCGGCGCAGAGACGGTTTTGTGCGATGTGCGCAACCCCACTTCTTGCAAGGGGCGGTCCCGACGGATTCCGATTATCGAGGTTGCAGTGTATTTGCATATTCCGTATGGGAGAGAGCGCACGCCGTATGCGACATCTCATGGCGAGTCTCGGAACTAACTCCCCGTGAAGCCCGATTAGGCCCTCAAAGGGTTGCCTCGTCAGTGCCATGTTTGAAATAATTAGGGCTCCGATACTCTCGCCCTATTTGGGCCCGATTTGGTTCTGTTGTAATTATACAGACTTCTTTAAATATGGGTTGCCCGATCTAAGCCCGACAAGGTCCTCAACGGGTTGCCTTAGGTCAGCCATATTGTACGTAAGCCTGGCAACCTTGGCATTGCCCTGTCACGGCCCAACCTAGCGGTATTATAGCAATTCCAGACAGGGCATCCACATTTAAGCCCGACAAGGTCCTTAACGGGTTGCCTTAGGGCAGCCATATTGTACGTAAGCCTGGCAACCTCGGCATTGCCCTGTCATGGCCCAACCTAGCGGTATTATGGCAATTCAAGACAGGGCATCCACATTTAAGCCCGACAAGGTCCTCAACGGGTTGCCTTAGGGCAGCCATATTGTACGTAAGCCTGGCAGCCTTGGCATTGCCGTGTCACGGCCCAACCTAGCGGTATTATGGCAATTCAAGACAGGGCATCCACATTTAAGCCCGACAAGGTCCTCAACGGGTTGCCTCAGGTCAGTCATATTGTTAGTAAGCCTGCAAACCTTGGCACTGCCATGTCGGGGCCCGACCTGGCGGTGTTATGGCAATTCATGACAGGGCATCCACGTTCAAGCCCGACAAGGTCTTCAACGGGTTGCCTCAGGTCAGCCATATTGTAAATAGACCTAGCAACCTTGGCCTTGCCCTGTCGGGGCCCAACCTGGCGGTTTAAGGGCACTTCCAGATAGGGCATCCATGTTCTATCCCGACAAGGTCCCGACTTGAGTCAGGGCTTCCCTAGAATTTTCACGCATGGGATTTTGATGACAAATCTTAAAACTCTACCTGCACACTAGGACCTCGATTACCGCAACTGCGGCGGGACTGGAACCGCTTCACACTTGTGAAAATCGAAGGTGCGCAAATGTCGCCCGTGCGTGCAATGCGCATCTCACACCAGTCATGAGCCGTGTCCGCTGTCACACCGGCGCTCTTATACCATGTGCCACGTCGATCGATAGCCGCCGCATAGTGGGGACTCTTGCGTTCATCGAACGTGCGGTAATCGAGGTCGTAGTGTAAAATTTAATTTTATCGTCGATATATCGCGTGCTCGGTTTTGTTCCTCTATATATGTGTTTTCTTGAGCGTGACTCGTTCTAGTAATAATCGAGATATAGCTCACTGGCGAAGTTTGCGGAGATGAATCTCTTTTTGTGTTGCTTCTGATAGCTCCTGCTTTATGGGTTATTGTGAACGAGGGAAGGTGAAACAAGGTATAGATACAGAGTGCAATATACTGAACGAAGAATGAAGAAAAACAAGAGAGAGAGAGAGAGAAAGGGAAAGGACAGAAGACAGCCCCTGCGGTCACGGGAGCTCCAAAGGCTCGCTCCCATGTAATCGTGATGTCACGTCGTCGTTGGGGGACAGGCACGAGGCGCAAGGCAGAGAATAATAAATTAAAAAAATTATAAAATAATGAAAAAAAAATACGAGAAACAAGAGTCGATCGGATCAAACATGAAAAATAAAATGTGAAGATAGTGGAGAGCTCGAGCGAATCGGTGGATTCGTGCGGAAACTGCTCTCCCGTCGCTCAGAGCGATTGTGCTATAAGATTGGAATGAGCAAAAAAAAAATACAAAAAAATAAAATCCGAGCGGATAGGCGTAGAAGAAAAAGATCCTAAATCGCGTGTCAGATCGGATTAATTCTGCAATAGTGAAGATTGTCGAGGATACCCCCATGAAAATACACTATTTTCTATTATTTGATATACAAAACGATTTTCACATGTCATATAAAATGATCAAAATTTCGGTATCTATTATATGTATACGAGGCATTTCATGTGGTTTCGAACGGTCATAAAGTTGTCCACTCTCAAAAAAATTGAAATTTGGTCAAATTTTTTAAATACATGAAAAAGAGTAGTGTACATTTTGTCAACATTTTTGGATCGCATTTTTTTGGGTTTTTCAAAATTTCAAAATTTTCTAAGTACCGTCATATCTTGAAAGCATACGATTAAACAGAAAAATGTTTCAGACAAAAAAGTTGCAGTTTGACATAAACTTTGTGAATTTTTTTTTCGAATTTTTCGAGTTTAAGGGCGGGGTAAAGTATTTAAATTTTTTTTAAATTTTTTTTTAAATTTTTTAAATGAATGCATAATATCTCAAGAATATTGTTTTAAAATTTCAAGTCGATCGGAGTAAAATTGACGAAGTTATGAGTATTTGAGCGTCTATTGCTCCATGCCGGGTTTTATACCTGGGCAGCAGCTGCGCGGCGCGCTATTGTTTTTTCATCATTTTGTTAATAACATTTTGAAATTATTATTATGCAAAATTAATCTTTCGAGTACCTTTGATATGCATGAATTTTCTCAGATTTTTATGCAATCGAGAAGTGTTCTCAAACTTAGGGGCAATGAGCGCTAAGCGACCAAACTCTTCTGCGTTTTTCAAACCGTTTTTCTGAGACTTGTCATATTTAAAGTCCGTGTGCACGATAACTCAAAATCTACTGGACCAATCGCTTTGAAATTTTGCACAGTACTTTTTCACATAATTCACCAGGTATTATCGAGAGCTTTTTTGTTTTTTTTAAATAATTACTAATTTTTCAACAACAAATTACCCGATTTTTTTTTTAGCGAAAATCGGGTTTTTGGCTCCCAAGTGCTACGAAAAATCGAAAAAAAAATCCTCCCGTCATTACCTCGAGAAACATCTCCTTTAACAAATGCATTTTGATGTTTTTGTTTCAGATGATTCTGTTGCGAGTTATGGTGTACACCGCAAACCAACTTTTTTTCGAGGCGCCTCTGGGGTTTAATTTTCACTCGCTCAATTTTGAATATTTTGCAATGCAAATTTAGGAGAATGTTGTTCAAATGTTACTTTATTATATGTAAATTTTTCAATAAACGAACACTTTCCGTTACGCCAAAAAAAAATCTTAAAAACATGCCTTTTTTCGCCGAATTAACTTTACCCCGCCCTTAAAAGAGGACTATTTTTATAAAAAATATACAAAAATAATTTTTTTTCGGTCGGTATGTCTCTTTCGATTCATTTTAAAAAATTCCAGAAAATACTTTGAAGTGTGTACAATAGACACGTTTTTTTTTTAGATGGCTCGATTAGTTGTTCCAAAGCTAGCTCTGTTTTATTATTATGATTGATTTTTTTTAGAAAAATCTTTAACGTTATGGTTAGTGGTTAACATTATGGTTAATGATTAACATGGTTAATGATTAACATGTTGAAAAATAAAAATTTAATCAAGAAGTTTTTATCGAGGCGAGGAAATTTCTTCAGCCCTCGATTATCGGAGCTTATGTGCGAGTGAGTGTGTCTTGAGTCTCTTATCGTTGAATCTTGACGCCGCGCAAAAAGTGGAACGAACGGACTAAAGACAATGAAGGTTCTTCTCTTGAAAGGATGTGGAGGGCGTTTACTCTTCGAGATTCGATTATTGCGAGTCTCGCGAAAAACGCCCTGACGAGAATTTTAATGAAGATATTAGCTTGAAGAAAAAAAAATCACTTCTTTTGAGTCCCTTTTTTTCGTATCAAGATTAAAATTGCAATTGCTCATTAATTTTTAGCCTCGATGAAACGGAAATTGGTTGTAAAATCAATGATGCAGACGCACGTCAATAATCGCAATTTTTGGAGAATGTTTTATTTACCCTAGGAATTTCAGCTCAAAATCTCGGTAAAAATGGCGTATAAATTCCACTCGCGTCGTCGAGGCTTTGAGAAAATGGCCGACGGGGCCACCCTGATCGTCGTCAGACGATGCAACGACTCATTGCGTGAGTTTAGTCGTAATCGAATCGCATAAAAAGCGTCGCCCATGAAGTCAGTCTCTCTGTCACTCGCTCTCTCTCTCTCTCTCTTTATTCCACGATATCTTTCTCTCTCATCGTCGCGACAAAACGAACAATTCGCCTGCGGCATCCGTTTGTTTATCTCTCCTTTCTCTCATTTTCTTTCCTTTTTCTTCTTATTTTCACAATTTCTCGCGTGCAAGCACGCATCGTACGCTCTATAAATATTTACACGATTTCATTCATTCCCGTCGTTTCACGCGCGCCGTTTAAAGCCTTCTACTATATGCAACGAAACTGCAAGCAATTTTTTTTTTGTACAATTTTATATGGCTGTCGGTAAATGCAAAGTTACATAGCACATGCATCAATGAAACACACGGTCTTGTTAGGAACGTGAGTGAATCATTTTGGTTAATATTATGGTTGATAGTTACCATTATGGGTAATAGTTAACATTATGGTTAATGGTTACCATTATGGTTAATGGTTACCATTATGGTTAATGGTTACCATTATGGTTAATGGTTACCATTATGGTTAATGGTTACCATTATGGTTAATGGTTACCATTATGGTTAATGGTTACCATTATGGTTAATGGTTACCATTATGGTTAATGGTTACCATTATGGTTAATGGTTACCATTATGGTTAATGGTTACCATTATGGTTAATGGTTAACATTGTGGTTAATGGTTAACATGATGTTTAATGCTCAACATTATGGTTAATGGTTAACATTATCGTTAATGCTTAAAATTATGGTTAATGGTTAACATTATGGTTAACCCTTTCGCAGTGAGGTGAAAATGAGATTTTCGTGCCATTTTTGTGTTGGAAATTTGTTTTCCGAGATTTGCTTTAAAGTCTCAGTATAAAGGTTTTTGGGGTCACTGACTACGAATTTGATATCCGATTTCCAAAATTCAAAATGGCGGATCCAATGTGGTGGACGCAAATTCGCGACCATAAACATCTAGAGATACAATTTTTTGTCAAAATCAAACTACTTTTCGAATTGGCGTCCACCATATTGGATCTGTGATTTTGAATTTTGGAAGTCTGATTGCAAATTCGAATTCAGCGGCTCCGAAAACCATGAAGTACTCACTTTCATCGAATTGAAACCATTTTTCGAATTTGCGTCCGCCATATTGGATCCGCCATTTTGAATTTTGGAAATCTGATGTCAAATTCAAATTCAGCGACCCCAGAAATCATGATACACCAAATTATAATCGAATCGATGCAGCAGAAATAAGTAGTTTTTCAAATAGCCCTATACGTGTCATGACACAAAAATGGCACGACTTTTTTTTGCCCCTATGCGTGTCACTCACAGTCAAGGGGTTAATGGTTAACATTATGGTTAATGATTAACATTATGGTCAATGGTTAACATTATGGTTAATGGTTAACATTATGGTTAATGTTCAACATCACGGTTAATGGTTAACATTATGTTTAATGGTTAACATTATGGTTAATGGTCAACATTATGGTTAATGGTCAACATAATGATTGATGGTGAGCATTGAGGTTAATGGTTAACACTATGGTTAAAGGTCAATATTATGGTTAATGGTTTACGTTATGGTTAATGTTTAACATAATGATTAATGATCAACATTATAGTTAATGCTTAACATTACGGTTAATGGTCAACGGTCAACATTATGGTTAATGGTTAACATTATGGCTAATGGTTAACATTATGTTTAATGTTCAACATTATAGTTAATGGTTAACATTATGGTTAATGGTTACCATTATGGTTAATGGTTAACATTATGGTTAATGCTCAACATTATGGTTAATGCTCAACATTATGTTTAATGGTTACCATTATGGTTAATGGTTAACTTTATGGTTAATGCTTAATATTATGGTTAATAGTTAACATTATGGTTAATGGTTAACATTATGATTAATGGTCAACATTACAGTTAATGGTTAATATAATGATTAATGATTAACATGAAGGTCAATGGTTAACACTATGGTTAATGGTTAACATGGTTGTAATTCATTTTGAGACAGCTTGATCGATCTCCATCTTATCTCTCCCCTTCTTAGCCCTTTTTACCTACAAATGATTCAAGTTCAAAGCTTCATACTCCATTAACTTGGCACGATGGACGATCTTCAACGCGATAATAGATTTAGTTCATTCAAGTGTAGTTTCCCGAGCGAAAGGAGTTGAAGTGCTCTCGGACGATTCTTGCTGATTCTGCAGGAAGTAATTTGCACAGTATAAATTCCGTTGTATAGCGAAGAATCTGGGAGATCTCGGAGCGGACACGTTCTTATCCGCTAGACAGTGCATCGGAGATTGTGTTGGTGCTGCCATTCGAAAACGTCACGTATCTGTTTCTCCTCCCCCTCTCGGCCCATCTTCTATTCTCGGTGAGATATTACGAGATAGATCATCTCCGGTTCGCGTCATTATTGCACGCTGACCTATGAACTCGAGCGCTATCCTTTCTGCATGCGAGCAAAGTACGTAATTTACGAGTATCGCGCGCCCGTTTTTTCCCCTTCCTCCGCCACTCTCGCCTGGCCCAGGGAAAAAAGAGAGGGGCGGAAAGGGACCAAGAATCTCGGGAGGGAAGGGGAGATAGCGATTTACTGCGGCTGATGGCCCGTGGGGTCATCCTAGCGGGGGTTCCCGCGATGGGCCCTGGGGCCCGTATATAGGGCCCCCTTCGGGCGCACATGCATCGGAGAATAAATGCAACGGCGGTCGGAGGGGAGAAAAGCAAAGGAGATCAGAATAAGAACCCCCTTTGGCAAACCTGACTCTCAAATCGTGACTCTGAACCGGGTCTTGGGCCTTATTTGGAGTGGGGACATTGAAAAAAGGGACAGGTTCCTCGCAAGCTAACTCCGTTTCAGGATATCTCTAAGGTTTTGGTTTGGGTTCAATCAAAATCATGCGTCAAATGGCCAAGTGATGTCAGAAATGGGGGAACCTACGATGATTTTTAGTAAAGAATGGATTGAGGCACCGGAATGCTTGCTTCAAATGCGTTTTGGTGGTGCATACGCGTGGGGAATAAAGGGAAGCGAGAAAGAATGAATGGGTAGACTGGCGGAGCGAAAGAGAGAATGAAGAAGACGGTCTTTACTTTCTTGAGAGCGAAAGGAGCGGGGGAAGAGCGAGGCCCTTGGGACTTCCCCCACCACGTGCAGCGCGCTGGGGCCTCTCGCCGGCAGGTGGGCCCGTCTCGCTGCTGGTGCCTTCCCCCTCTCTTCCTCGAGTTACCACGGATGAGAATCTCGACAGACACGCGCGCGCCACGAGATGGAAACGTATAGATTGTACGTGTCCCTCTCTTCCTCGCTCTTCCTTCTTCGTACCCTTTTCTTCTTTGCCCTCGGGCAAACATCGCGCGGGCCCGTTTCCCTTTTCCTCATTGCCATCTTTGGTTGCGACCAGCTAACTCTCCCTTCTTCTCTTGCAACCTCAGAGGTCCATTTTGCTGAACGAAACGCGTGCCCCGTGGACTGATCCTTTATTGAATGCGAGAGAAATGAGCGGACTAACTAAAGGATCTCGAGGGATCCAGAAGGGAGTCTCATCCCTATGCTTACATTTTAGTTTACATTTAATTTACATTTAATTTACATACTCAGTCTCTTTTGGTTTGGTTACTTATGGCTTCGTGGGACTTGGCTTCCCATCAAATCGCTTCCACAATTTATCTTTTGGCTTCTCGAATGAGATGCATTTTTGGTGAAGCATCATTGGAGAAAACTTGGCTTCTTAATGACGATAAACCACGGTCCTTTCCTTACAATTAGATTATTTATGGAAATGACTCTTTAATCGATCGGTTGAGTAAGAACACCAAAATCAATTCGAAGGATTCGTAGGATCTAAGTTAGGTAAGATCTGGGTTAAGTTAGGTAGGATTTAGGTTAGGTTAAGGAGGTTTCTTAATGATGGGTTGATTTGGAATATCCCATACAGATGTTGATTAGAGGAGAGTTAGGCCCGTGTAATCGGAAGGTTACCGCAGGTCCACTCAACATATTTGGTAACCTAAAACTAAAAAAATTTCGAAAAAAAGAAATTTTGAAAAAATTCTGAAAAAATTGCATTGAATCCAAAATGATTGTATGCAACT
This sequence comes from Alloplasta piceator, assembly GCA_946863875.1. Taxonomy (NCBI): domain Eukaryota; kingdom Metazoa; phylum Arthropoda; class Insecta; order Hymenoptera; family Ichneumonidae; genus Alloplasta; species Alloplasta piceator. Next base: position 39,794,418 of record OX333077.1, on the reverse strand, counting down.
TTTTACCGTCCTAGTGATTTCACGAAAACTCAGTAGTTTTAGAGTTACGCTTCATTTCGTAAATATGGTCATTTTTTACGGAAAATTGAATATGTTTGCGAAACAAAATGATACGAAACTTTTTAAAGAACGAAATCGAAGCTATACTCCCCCTCATAAGTTCATCATACGAAAAACAGTAAAAAAAATATTTCTTGGATCGTGCGTCAAAATTTCAATGCCAAACAGAAGCCAAAAAACGACGATGTTTCGAAAGGCGTACCGGGTTCAAAAAAAAATTGAAAAATTTGTTTCGAAAAAGCAAAATGAAGCTGAACATGTCCTCTTTGAAACGACAATAGTTGAATTGAAATATCTTCATTTTTAAAAGAGCAGTGAAAGTTTTCGTGCGGCGCTGAATCGGGGCAAGTGTTTCCAAACTTTTGGACGGCAGTGTATGAATATAATAATAATAATAATAATAATAATAATAATAATCGCATTTTAGTCTCGCATTTTTTATACCCTCCATTTCATGGCAACGTCAAACTGAACATCAGCGAAGAAACTCAGACACTATCGCGAACCCGGAGCATTGAAATTTATTTATTTTTTTTACAACGTCCTCGGATCAACCTCTTTATATCCTTTTCTCACTTTCATCGTCCCACGGGAAGTTAACGATTGTAAATTGCAACGACAAGATATGCACGAGCCCTTTAATGGCGTTGTAAGTTTTGTGACGACGCTCGTTGAAAAATACGTTCTGAAATAAAACCACAAAAGTGTCTTCGATATCGTGAACACGATGCATTTCTCGATGCTAATTAGCCGAAGAGTTGATAGCGGAGATAATGCGCGAGGAGAAATAAGAGCGGACGTTTTGCGCGCGCGCGCGCGCTTTTCAAACGTTCCCGCGCTTCGCGATGAACCTATAATATGCGATAAAAACTCGGCCTCCCTTGATTCATCCCCTCGTTTGTAAACCAATTAATATTTATTCCGTTTTCTTGCTGCGGATTACTCGCAGTTTGTGTTTAAGTTTAGGTTAATTATTAAGGTTAGTTCATTATGGTTATTAAGGTTATTAAGTTATTAAGTTTAGTTATTAAGTTTAGGTATTAAGTTTAGTTATTAAGTTTAGTTATCAAGTTTAGTTATTAAGTTTAGTTATTAAGTTTAGTTATTAAGTTTAATTATTAAGTTTAGTTATTAAGTTTAGTTATTAAGTTTAGTTATTAAGTTTAGTTACTAAGTTTAGTTATTAAGTTAGGTATTAAGTTTCGTTATTAGGTTTATTAAGTTATTAAGTTTATTAAGGTTAGGTTAGTTAACATTGAGGTTATTAAGGTTTATCAACTTAATTAAGATTAGGTTAGTTAATTATTAAGTTTAGTTATTAAGTTAAGTTATGAGATTTAATTATTAAGTTTATTAAGTTATTAAGGTTAGGTTAGTTAACATTGCGGTTATTAAGGTTTATCAAGTTAATTAAGATTAGGTTAGTTAATTATTAAGTTTAGTTTGTGTGAAAGGGTGAAAGTTTCAATTCCCATTGCGCACCATTTTTCAACGGATTCCCAAGAGTCCTCTCGACAGATTGTCCTCGTGGTGAATCTTCACCTTTAGATCCTTGGGAAATCCCATGCGGGTTGCGTGTGGATCCCATTACGTTGCCATAAATGGCCACAAATGAACGATCTTTTCCTTTTTTTCTTTTTTTTTTTTTAATCCTCGACGGCATTAATCCTCTTTTCATCGCTCTCGTCACATCGCGAGATCACGTACACGTCGAACATGGCGACGAACTGTAAATACTTTACACCGCGAATTAATTTATACAAGACGAGGTTTTTATTTGCGAGGAATGAGGGAGAAGACGACGATTGTGACATTTTTATACAGCATTTCATTATTTTTCTCTCTCTTTCTAGTCTTAAGGATGTTTTGCCTATACAGTCCCAGCCAAAAATTTTATCTGATTGAAATTTTCGTACTTCCTGATACAATAAAAATCTTAATAAATTCACCAACATTTGGCATGCCATAAACAACAATTATCAATAATAACATTGCCCAAAAGTCGTCGACAAATTGTTTAAACAAATAATTATTCAACGATTTTTCGGTAAGTTATTTTTTTTGTTAAACAATTCGAATGCGTGAATTTTTCTGAACGTATATGAATTTTCTCAGAATTTTCTCTCTGTTTTGAAATTCCCGTTTTGAAATTTTTCAGTATCGCTGTATTTATGTATTTTTTGGCTCAGTGTCTTTGCAACTTTTTGAAGCTGACGATGAACCTGTATGAGAAAACATATACAAATTTCGCAATTTTTTTTTTGTATTTCGGAATGTTTTTTATAATATTTCAAAATAGAGAGAAAATTCTGAAAAAATTCAGATGCGTTTAGAAAAATTAACGCATTCGATTTGTTTAGGAAAAAAAAGAACCAATGGAAAAATGGTTGAATCATTGTTTATTTAAACAATTTATTAACAATGTTTGGGCAATATTATTATCGATAATTGTTGTTTATGGCATGTCAAATGTTGCTGAATTTTTTCAGATTTTTATTGTATCACGAAGTACGGAAATTTCAATCAGATACATCTTTTGGCTGGGACCGTACAGGCAATACATCCTTAATGCCGGGTATACGCTCTCTCATGAATTGCTTCGCGTTTTATATTTGCAAAAACACCATAAACTACTCTTATGGCGCGTTGTATTAAAGCGCACGGGACATTATCTCGCCTTGTGCGAACTTATACGAGAGAAACGTTTCGGTGAGATAGTTTGTGAGAAATCCGAGTACATACCGAGCTACGACTCGTGGGATCATGTAAATTCCATATTTTGCCTTTCCCTTTAGAATCGCATCTGTATAAAACGATCGTGGCATTCTTGGTCTCCCCGAAGAATGACATTTTGATCTGGTGATCCTTATTTGTCAGGATTAATCTGCCATGATGGATTTAAAAAAAATTTTTAAGTAATTTTTTTCAATTTTATTTGTAATTTTTTAATTTAATTTATTTTTTAATTTTTATTAAATAAAATAATTGAATTATCTAATTTTTATTGAATAAAAAAGCCATCCCCATCTTATCTGAAAAAACGGATTGTGGAAACATTTTTTTTTCTTTTTAATTATTATTTAATTGTTTTTATTTCTTGTCAGGATTTATCAGCCGTGGTGGATTTTTTATTTATTTTTTCAAATAAATTTTTTAAATTTTATTTATAATTTTTTAATTTCTATATTTTACGTAAGCTGCAAATCTTTCTTTCCAATATCGATCGATAGTTGCATAATTGGTAAATTCAGAAAATGGAATGAAAATAGTTTTTTTTTCAAATGCATTTTCAGTGAAATGCACGTTTTGTTTGTGTATTTGCAATCCGAAGTCTTCAATGTAGACTCAACAAAGGCAATAAAGAATCTCGAAATAAAAAAGCCATCCTCGGTTCATCTGCAAAAAAGGATTAAAAAAAAAAAAAATTTTTTTGCTCATTTTATATGCAAAAATGGATTAGAAATTTTTCAAAATTAAGTGATTTCCAAAATCATTAAAATTAAAGCATTCAGAGAAATTTTGCAAAGAACGACAATTTCCTGTGAACCGATGACTTTGGAATTCCAATTTCCAGAACATTGCGCCAATTTCGAATATAATTGCATAGAAATCTTGAGACGGAAGAAATCCACGAAAACAAAGCTTCCTTTATGAGAGGGAGAACAAAAAACGAGAGGAGAAAAAAAACGCGGGAACCAATGGTCAGTTTGAAAGTTGGACCGTGACAAGCGTCTATGCCTTTTTTAACACAGCAGAATATCATAGATACGCCGTCACGAGGAACAAAGGTTTGATTAAAAAAAAAAAGGAAAAAAAAAACAATCAAAAAGCGAAAGGAGGAAACAAAAGGCCCGGACAAGACGGTATGTGTCTTCGTGGAATCCTCCAGAGTTCCCCATTGTCTTCGCTAGTCCTTGGAGTTATTGTGATCCTCTCGTTATCCTTGGCACAGCCATGAGCTCGCACGATGACTGATGCAGCATGAAATTCGGCATTACCAAAATAATCCGTCTCATTCATTCTTAATACATCGTTGCCTTTGCCTGACGCTCGTTGAAGAATTTTCTGGGGGTGTTTGAATAATCCGAATAATTCGAATGGTTTGAATATTTGATTCAAATGCTATTCACACACCTTTGGAATTTTCTCTTTGCCCATAATGTACACTCATCGACGATTCGTCGCAGGAAGTCTTCGTGCCATCACTTCTCCCACCTTCATAGAATTTCCAACAGCGAGAGGGTCCTACTTATTGTTCTTCCTCCCCTTCCTTCTGCCCCGTACCTTGTTGACCGATAATATGCATTTCCGTTGGTCCCGTCAGCACCAGGCAGCACACTCCCGTACACACACTCGTTATATTGGCGATTGGTCAATTGGTTAAAGTGTCGCGGTTGCTGGTTTGACTCTTGGATGTAGGCAAACGCACGCAGATTGACGAGACAGCGTCTAGACGTGCTTAACACGCTGTGGCACCTACAATTCTCGTGCCATCGAATCTCCCTCAGCATTTCTCTCTTCTCTCTCTATTTGTTTTTCTCAGGCTGTATCTCGTGATTCCTTTGTCTTTCTCCATTTAAATATTTTTTCAAGCAGCGATGGTGACACTGACGATTGAACTCAATCCGACAAAAATTTTCGCTGAATTTTCCTGATCTAAATTGTAAAACGCTGTTTTTGTCTATTTATATTCAATGCTTAATGATTTTTCGTATGAAATTTTTAAAGCCCACCAGATTACAAGTCTATGGGTCATTAATCTTGCGATTCCCTACTTACCGTCTGCTGGGTGCCCGTGTTTTCATTAGGGTGGGCTCCAACGTCGGTAAGTTACCGGCCAAGTTGACAAGCCAGAGACTTGTAATTACCAGGCTTGTGAAATGGGGAAGGCAAATGGTAGAGAATTTGTGTGGTAGAGATGTTACCGGATGTTTATTGGGAGCCTTGTTTTGTGGTAGAGATATTATTTGAGAGAGTTATTATTTCACAGAAAAAACGACTTAGTTGGTTCAACCAGTGTGCTCTGAGCGCCAAACGGAAAATTCGTTGAATCAACCAGATCAAGGTTGGGTCAACTAACCAAACTTATTTCTTCGTTACCACAACTAAGTCGTTTAAAATGATTAGTGTGGATAACTAAGAAATAGGGTTGGGAAGGATAGTTAGTTGTGTCAACTAACCAACCTTATTTCTTAATGACCACAACGAAGTCGTTTAAAGCGATTAGTTGTGGTAACTAAGAAATAGGGTTGCATAGGATAGTTGGTTGAGTAAACTAACCAACCTTCTTTCTCAGTTGCCACAACTAAGTCGTTTAAAGCGATTCGTTGTGGTAACTATGAAATAGGGTTAGATAGGATAGTTGGTTAGGTCAACTAAACAACCTTATTTCTTAGTTACGACAATGAAGTCGTTTGAAGCGATTAGTTGTGGTAACTAAGAAATAGGGTTGCATAGGATAGTTGGTTGAGTCAACTAACCAACCTCATTTCTCAGTTGCCACAACTAAGTCGTTTAAAGCGATTAGTTGTGGTAACTATGGAATAGGGTTAGATAGGATAGTTGGTTGGGTCAACTAACCAACCAACCATCTAGTTGATCCAACAAATTTCTCGTCTGGCGCTCAGAGTACTAAGGATTGGTTCAACCAACTAAGTCGTTATTTTTGTGTTGATGGGGTTTTATTATAGTAGGCTTGTCATTTAGTAAGATTATTGAAAAGCTTTGGTCTGGCAGAGATGTTATATAGTACACTTGGTAGTAATATTACGTTAGTATTTTATTGTGGTATCTATACCCTACTTATAGACTGCGGAGCGACAGTGTTATTTCATTGGGGTAGGCTCCAACGTCGGTAAGTGACCGGCCGAGTTGACAAGCCTGAGACTTCGTTTTTGTTGCAGAGATGTTACCGGAGAGTTTGGTGAAAGATTTATTCTGCGATAGAGACATTATTTGAGGGAGGTATTATTTGGTGGAGTTTTATTATAGTAGGCTTGTTATTTGGTACAATTATTGAAACGCTTTGGTCTGGAAGAGATGTTATACACTTGTCAATTGGTAGTGATATTAGGGGAGAGTTTTATTTAGGTAGAAATGTATTCGTGGTAGAGAAATAAATCGTAACACTAGAAAATGTGCTCTGCCAAACAGCACCCTTTCAATAACCTTACAAAATAACGAGCCTATCAGAATAAATCTCCACCAAATGATAACTCTCTCAAATAATATCTCTACCACACAACTCTTCATCACTTGACAGCACTTCTATTCGACAAGCCTATCAGATTACGAGTCTCCAGCTTGACTGCCGGTAACTTACCGACGATGGCGCCCGCCCCAATTAAAAAAACAGTCGCCCCGCAGTCGGTAAGTACGGGATTACAAGATTAAAGACCTGAAAACTTATAATCTGGGTTATTGGAACGGTTTGACAGAGATGTTCAACGGTAGTCCTGTCAATTGGTAGTAATTTTACGGTAGTGTTTCGTGGTAGATCAGTATTTCTGGCAGCGAAATAAGTGGCCGCTGTAGATGTGCACAGAGTGCATCTCCAGCTTGAACCTTGTCCACCAACAAAACCCACCCTTGGTCGTCTCTTGCGAGGGGGATGATCTCAATTAAACGGGTTCATCCGACTCAGTGGGGGGTTTCCTCCGGATGATACTGTCGCTGCACATGGAAGAGGTTCTTTTATTTGTCACGGGGACACGTGACAGTGAGTTCTGAATGAGAAATCAAACGCTGTGTAAGACCGAATCAAGGAATGAGAAGTAACACGTAAAGCCTGCTCAAGGGGATGAAGAGTGTTTTCTGGTGTCGTGAGAAGGGCCACATGTCCGGAAGAAGTTCGATCGAGTATATGAATAAATATCAACGTTACATCAAGCTTGTGTGTAAATGCTGTGAATAGAGACGAATGAAATCAGGTTGAGTTGACCACCTGAGGCCATGTCGAAGGGGGTTGCGCTGACTCAACCCTAAAGGGGTTGCTCTCATGCAGTCGTCAGTTCTTATGGAAAACCGCTTGTTATTAACCGCTTACAGGACGTCTTTTGATGTCCCTCCATGTAACTTTACGTGTCTGGGATTGAATCCCTTCCGTTGGTGGTTTCGCCTCTTGTAATATCAACTGGCAGCTGGTTACGGGCTCTCGTAACCCACAAACACATTCTTTGCATTTATCCATTTATATCGTTTGGGTCTTCTCAAGACACATCATTTCCTGTTCTTGAAGTTCGACAGTGGTAATCCGGATTCAATTTGCCGGACTTTGATGCAATTGCAAAAAGCATTGCAGGATTGAAATACAATTTCAATGGTTTTTCAAGTAGCAATTGTAAATATTTGTCCCTGACATTCTGTAGTTACGTTGTGGGACTTCCTATCACAATTGAGGATTTTCTAAGACAGTCCTAGATTTAGTTTCCGTCCCTGCAAAAAGGTCCAATTTACCTAACGAATGGAAATTATCAGACGCGTTCAACCTTTCTCTCGGCTTAGTTTGCCTGATTAAAGTAGCGCTGTTGATCGAGGCAAGAAGTGGAGTTAGTGAAATTGCTGATAAAGCTCGTGATGTACACTCCCGCTCAAAAGTTTAGGGAAATTCTGAAATAATTTCAGGCGATTCCGTGTACACATACGCTACTTTTTTCATACTTTACATTTTCTCTTAAACTCTATAGTTTTGGAGTTACGTTGCATCTCTCAAAATTTGTCTTTTCAGCCAAAAGTGAAATAACTTCGCAAGAAAAAATCGTACGAAAATTTTTGAAAAACGAAAATAGAGGGTCTGCTACCCCTTTCAAATGTACCGTAGTTAAAAAAAGACAAAAAAAAATGTCCCCAAGCTGTGCGCCCAATTCGCGATGGTCGTTAAAGGCCAAAAAACAGTCACGTACAAAAGTGCATACTGGATCGAAAAAAAATCATAAAAAATATTTAAAAAAAGGGAAACAAAGCTGAATTCCTTCCCGTTAAAACGGTTCTTTGAAAAAATTCGATTATCTTTTTTTTGACGAAGTTATGCAACTTCTGGTGCGGCAAGATGTGTTGACTGGTGTTTCCAAACTTTTGAGTGGGAGTCTATTTGCGGCTTTCCAAGTTTTCACCGCAGTAATAACGTTTCTTTCTTAATGCACATCGCCATCAGCGTCTTCAACAACGAGATAGGGCACATGCGGGCTATAGAATTCACGGTGAGGACAGTATAATGCGGTATGCATAAACGACGAACGATTATTCTCCGCTTCCCTTCCCTCGCAGTTAGTTTTGCCAGCCACGAAGAGGGAGATTCATCATGATGGACTGGATATGAAGAGCGAAAAAGAAATGGGGATGCTCATTGGCGATGTAGCTCCAATCTTGAACCACGTGTCCGTTACACTTGTCAGGGGAGACGAGAGTGAATGCATAAAGTGAATGAAAAAAAAAAAAAAAAAATCAACATACACGGGAGACGACGGGCTGAAACGAGCGGCGAAGCGTGTGCACTTTTGGATCAGAGCCGCGGCTCAATTGGGGTTGAAATTATTTGAATACACGGCTCATTTATCAGACGTGAAATTGCTCAACGTCTCTGCGGTTTTCGCGAACGTTTGCTCGTTGCCAAGATGTAAGAAAAACTTGTTCTTCGAGTGGGGTAACTCCGGAGTCATTTTTCTTCTTCATTCTTACACGTGCATTGATCATTTTTTTCCCCTCCATCTTCGATAATTCACCCTCGAATTTTTTGCCTCTTCGATCCCTTTTTGCCATTTTCGATTCTACACAGAGGTAGTCCTACACCAAAAATCCTACACAAAATATCCTTCACGTAATAATGTCCAGTACTTTTTATCTTACACTAAATCATAACCCAATATATTTATCCTACACAATTATTAAAACATCCTACATATAATATCCTACAGAAAATATCCTACACGTAATAATGTCCAGTACTTTTTATCCTACACAATTGAATTTTATAATACAGGCTGTTGTCCATTATAAAATTTAATAGTGCAGAAAAATATGTGTAGGACGTTTTAATAATAGTTTAGGATAAATATGTTGGGCTATAAGTTTGTGTAGGATAAAAGGTACTGGACATTATTACGTGCAGGATATTTTGTGTAGGATTTTTTATGTGTAGGATAAATATGTTGGGCTATCAGTTTGTGTAGGATAAAAAGTACTGGACATTATTACGTGTAGGATATTTTGTGTAGGATTCTTTGCTGTGTAGGATCAAAATTACGGGGCATTATTACGTGTAGGATATTTTGTGTAGAATTGTTCGTTGTGTAGGATATTATGTGTTGGACAACAATCTGTATTATAAAATTTACTTGTGTAGGATTTTTTGTGTAGGACTACCTCTATGTAGGATTGGAACCCACTTCTAAAACTCGAGGCATTAATTTCGGCATTGAAATTCATCGCTGGTTCATCGAAAACGATCTTTGAGGATCGCTTGCTTGTCGGATATTCATCGGAATTGTTGGGAAACCTTTTTCACTCTCGTTCTTTCTTCTTTCTTTCTCCCCTCGTTTACTCGAATCCGTTACACTTGTTGCACAAAATTTGTTGCAACAGCGACACAAGAGGACTATAAAAAGTCAGCTTGTTTCCCCTCCGTCCCATACGTGCGAGATTATACAGCGTGTCCCAGGGGTGAAGGTCAATATCGGGAGGGTAGATTCGTGACGTAAAATTGAGTAGAAAAGTCCTTTGCCATTTTTTGGTACTTTGAAGCCCCGAATTATTATTAATTTGTTTTAAACAGTCAATGAGATGCGCCCCGTGATCCCACCATTCCTAACCTCGCGCTCGACGGTGTGAGCAAGGTAAACGGAAGGATCTCATTGGCTGATTAAAAAAATTAATTACAATTCAGGGCTTCAAGATATCAAAAAATGACAAAGGACTTTTCTACTCGATATTACATCACGAATCTACCCTCACGGTTTTGACCTTCACCTCTGGGACACTGTATATCGAGCCCTCGCGCAGGGGAGAGAAATCTTCGTTTATATTGTTGGGGTGCGTCAGTTTATAGGGGACGCGGACCCCACAACTCGAACCAGTTCTCAAATAGCTTTGTTATTGAGTGTCGTCACTCTCGAGTTACGAGATTTGTATACGAATTGCTCACCTACGCCTATTCCTGTGGCTCATTTTTTTTAAATTCATTTTTTATTTGCTCCTGTCGTCGCTGCTGAATCGTGAATCTTCGTGGACGATCGAAGATCCTTCTCGAAAAGGGGCATTCCACATTATGACATTATTCTGGTGGCTCGCGAGAGACCATTTGGTCTCTCTGAGTGGAAACACGAGTTGTGATCACAAAATTTATATCTTTTCGTTCTTGTATATGGGGCATTCCAGAAAAAAATTAGCCTCTTCAGGAAAAATACAACAAAAATATTCGACGCGTTTTTGAATGAGTTTTTTGAGTTTTAAACTTTAAATCGCGTTTTTGAAAATGAGTGTCATTTTTTATTTTTTTTTTAATTTTTTGTCTTAAACATCTATCTATTTAACAATTTTTAAGACTAGTCCCATCGTGGGATTTCAATAACTACCCACACAACAACAATACGTCCCAAGTACGTCTTTCGGACATCACGCGAATTATCCCGTGATGGTAATGGGATGGTCCCATGGGATTCCCATGGGCTCTGAAATGTCCGCAGTGATTACCGCAATAGGATAGTCCCACTGCCGTCCCGGGATGTCTTTGGGATGTCTTCGGGACGTCCATTGGACTGCCAACACAGCAGTGGATAAATATTGATATTTCGATTTAATTTTAATTAATTTTAATTAATTAATTAATTAAATTTCAATAAAATGGGTACAGTACAGACGGAGACAGCAAGTACTCCTTGTAATATGGCGTCCTTTGAGGTCTGACTCCTTTCGGTGTCGAATGTCCGTGTTCACGCTCGGCTTTATAAGCATTCTATTTGCATGATCCGTATGTGAGAGCATTTGCCATCTCGCGGCGAGTCTCGAACTAACGCCGTACAATGGCTGACCTCCTATAGACATCTCTAAGAGAGTCCGCTGGGATCGTCTACACACTGTTACGGCAGGATATCTTCAAGACATCCCATATTAATCTCGCGTAGAACAATGTCTCACCGGTACCTCCCAGAGACATCTCTAAGAAAGTGCGCTGGGATCGTCAAAACACGGTTACGACAGGATATCCTAAAGACATCCTATATTAATCTCGCGTAGAACAATGTATTACCGGTACCTCCCAGATACATCTCTAAGAGAATACCAGGTGTGTAAGTATGAAACCGGAATTTTTGTACAGAAAAAACACGTTTATTGTAATGATATGATACAAAGTAACTTATTCAAAGTATTGTCCGTCGCTATCTATACATTTTTCCCATCTTTCTGGCAATTTGTGGATTCCGCGCCAAAAGAACTGTTGCTCTTTTAAGGCAAACCAGTCATCGAGCCATTTTCGTACATCTTCGTAAGAAGTAAAGCGCTGCTCAGCAAGTGCGTGTCCCATCGATTCAAACAAGTAGTAATCGGATGGGGTAAGGTCTGGTGAGTAAGGCGCGTGCTGAAGAATCTCCCAACGGAACGACTCTATCGTTTTCTGGACCTGTTTTGCTTTGTGTGCTGGTGCATTTTCATGCAGCAAAATCACCTTGTGTTGTCTTTGTTGGTATTCTGGTCGTTTTTCACGCAAAACTCGATCCAAATCGGTCATTTGTTGTCGGTAGCGTTGAGTATTGACAGTTTCCCCAGGTTTCAGCAGCTCGTAGTAGATTACGCCCTTCTGATCCCACCAAACACACAGCATTGTCTTTCGTCAAAATCGCCACTTTTGAACCGTTTAAACCACTCGAAACACTGTGTTTTACCGAGAGCATGCTCACCAAACGCCTCCAGAACCATTCGATGCGATTCGGCTGCGGTTTTCTTCAGATGAAAACAGAAAAGTAGGGCTGTCCGCAAATCGTAATTTGTTGGCACAAAACTCGACATGTTTATCTCTAATAAACTAATGCTACTGAATGAAACTCGTGTTATTGTGAGTTGGAAATCTTTGTCGGATATCAATACAATAACAAGACACCGCTGACGTGATGTGTCGGTAACTGCATCGACATCTAGCGCCACCTATGGGCAAATTCCGGTTTCATACTTACACACCTGGTACACTGGGATCGTCAAAACACGGTTACGATAGGATATCCTCAAGACATCCTATATTAATCTCCAGTAGACCAATGTCCTACTAGTACCTCCCACAGACATCTACAACACAGTGCGGTACGATCGTCTACACATGGTGACGGCAGGATATCCTCAAGACATCCTATATTAATCTCGGGTAGAACAATGTCTTACCAGTATCTCCCACAGACGTCTATAAGAAAGTGCGTTGGGATCGTCCAATTACGGTTGCGACAGGATATCCTCAAGATATCCTATATTAATCTTGGGTTAAACGGAATCCTACTGGTACCTCCCAGAGGCATCTATAAGAGAGTGCACTGGGATCGTCTAAACACGGTTGCGACAGGATATCCTCAAGACATCCTGTATTAATCTCGAGTAGACCAATGTCCTACCACTACCTCCCACAGACGTCTATAAGAGAGTGCGTCAGGATCGTCTAATTACGATTGCGACAGAATATCCTCAAGACATCCAATATTAATCCCGGGTAGAACAATATCTTACTGGTTCCTACCATAGACGTTCATAAGACGTACTATCTTGGCAGGACACGAATGGGACTATCTCGGGATGGTCCCGGAACCAATTTAGATGTTTGGGTACTATTTTTTTTCGATGTTTGAAAATTGATTTTTTTTTTCATAAATTATTATGAATACCAATTTTTGTTACTGTATAGTATTTTTTTAATCATTTTGAATTACTTTTGGCACTTTTTCATTGTACAGATTTTTAAAATTAACAATTTATCGATGAGCAAATAACAACAGTTCAAGAAGTGTATGAGTGAGCATTGAATCTAAATATTTTTAGATGTAAAAATGATTATTAAAAAAAAAAATTCGAAACCCTCGAAAATAAATATTTCGGGAGAATCATCCATTTATATTCATAATTCGACGTTTCGATGCTGACTCGATTCCCTTAAAGAAATATTATTCAGCGGAAGATGAAATGGCCGTCTCGTGATGTCAGTGACGGGCTTCGACACAACGTTGCGTTATTTCGGCCAGTTCACGTAACCTTATGTCTAAACTATCAATCTCCCTTGAGATGCATTCCAGGTTTTTAGATTGAAACTTCTGATTGTTGATTATGATTTTTTGTAACATCTCGGTCATGTGAATGGTCGCCTCGGCCAAGATCTGAGCAACGAAAACAAAAAAATAAGGAAAAATCGTTGAAATAGAGAAGATGAAGTGCACTGAGAAAATATCGTACCAGGATTTGTCAACTGTTGAAAAATGTGAAGGTGAATATGGCGGCATCGATGATTTGTTAACAGTTAATAAATTAATAGTACATTACATCACGAGGACGTAAAAACATTTTCTGACGTCCGCTTGCGGACGTAAAAGCGTCCATTATTGTACTGAGTGATATAAATAAATATTTTTCAACAGTTACAAATTTTGTAACAGTTAAGGAATATTTAAGTAAAAGTGCCACCTAAATATGTTTCTTCATTACAATTTTAAATAAATCTTTTTTTTTTCTAATGAACATCTGTTTCGAAGTTGTACTCACGTTTTTCGAGCGATAGATGGCGGAAACCATGTTTGTAACGTCCGCTTCATTTCTGCATTGGTTTGCTTGGGTCATCAGTTCCTCGAGTGCTCCTTTTGCACTTTCGCAGATATCCGAACTCGCACTTTGCAATTCGGATGCCCCTTCATTACATGAAGCCACCTTATTTCTACGAGTACTAATTGCATTGCCTATGGTATCCCTTAAAGTTTCGCACGTATCGACATTCCGCCGTTCCCTGGCTTTTGTATCATTCTTTGTCGATGCAATTGTCTGTGGAAAAATAATTTTACGATTCGGATACGTTAGATAATTAATTAATTAAATTAATAATTAATTAATTAATTAAATAGTACATTGTGGAATACTTTTTCCGATTAAAAAAAAGTCTAAAACATTTTTTAGTAAGGAACAAAAAAGTTTTAACCTATAGTCGCGGCATAGCAAATTGTTGCTCGTTGCGTGAAAAACGACAAGTTTTTAGTAGTAATCTTACCGAAAAATATTTTTTTTCTAGGATCGTTTGCTGATCACTCCTGTCCTTCATCTCTTTCAGTAGCACAAAATTATTGTACGAATCAGTTTTTTTAGCATGTGATATTAATTCTAAATAATCCGTAATGCTGTCAACGGTTTCTGTAGATACTTGTGTATGTATATCCTCAATACTCTCCTGTGCCGTCTGAAATTAGTAGGAAATACAAAGTAATAGTAGGAAATACAAAGAAATACAAAGTAATACAAAGTAATTGCATTATTTAATTGTTCGGTGAACAAAAATTGGATATTTATTCGGTAAAAAGAGACAGTATTGATTCATGGACAATACAGTAATAATTACTGAAATGTCTAGCATTACTGCAATATTACTGAACTGGTTACAGTAATTTTCACTGCTGGTCGCAGTACAAATTACACTGCAAAAAATTTCTGTTGAAACGTCATAAAAAGAGTCAGTATTAACTTTAAAAAGAGTCAGTCTTAATTCATGGACAATACAGTAATCATTACCGAAATGTCTAGTAATACTCCAATATTACTGGACTGATTACAGTAATTTTCACTGCTGGTCGTAGTACAAATTACACTGTAAAACATTTCTGTTGAAACTTCATTAAAAGAGTCACCATTCATTCAGTATTAGCTTTGAAAAGAGTCAGTATTAATTCATAAACAATACAGTAATAATTACTGAAATGTCTAGTAATACTCCAATATTACTGGATTGGTTACAGTAATTTTCACTGCTGGTCGCAGTACAAAATACACTGTAACAAATTTCGGTTGAAGCTTCATAAAAATCGTCAGTATTAATTCAGTATTAACTTTGAAAAGAATCAGTATTAATCCATGGACAATACAGTAATAATTACTGAAATGTCTAGTAATACTCCAATATTACTGAACAGGTTACAGTAATTTTCACTGCGGGTCGCAGTCAAAATTACACCGTAAAAAATTTCTGTTGAAACTTCATAAAAAGAGTCAGTATTAATTCAGTATTAACTTCAAAAAGCGTCAGTCTTAATTCATGGACAATACAGTAATCATTACCGAAATGTCCAGTAATACTCCAATATTACTGGACTGATTACAGTAATTTTCACTGCTGGTCGCAGTACAAAATACACTCTAACAAATTTCGGTTAAAGCTTCATAAAAATCGTCAGTATTAATTCAGTATTAACTTTGAAAAGAATCAGTATTAATCCATGGACAATACAGTAATAATTACTGAAATGTCTGGTAATACTCCAATATTACTGAACAGGTTACAGTAATTTTCACTGCGGGTCGCAGTCAAAATTACACCGTAAAAAATTTCTGTTGAAACTTCATAAAAAGAGTCAGTATTAATTCAGTATTAACTTCAAAAAGCGTCAGTCTTACTTCATGGACAATACAGTAATCATTACCGAAATGTCTAGTAATACTCCAATATTACTGGACTGATTACAGTAATTTTCACTGCTGGTCGCAGTACAAAATACACTCTAACAAATTTCGGTTAAAGCTTCATAAAAATCGTCAGTATTAATTCAGTATTAACTTTGAAAAGAATCAGTATTAATCCATGGACAATACAGTAATAATTACTGAAATGTCTAGTAATACTCCAATATTACTGAACAGGTTACAGTAATTTTCACTGCGGGTCGCAGTCAAAATTACACCGTAAAAAATTTCTGTTGAAACTTCACAAAAAGAGTCAGTATTAATTCAGTATTAACTTCAAAAAGCGTCAGTCTTAATTCATGGACAATACAGTAATCATTACCGAAATGTCTAGTAATACTCCAATATTACTGGACTGGTTATCGTACTTTTCACTGCTGGTCGCAGTACAAAATACACTGTAACAAATTTCGGTTAAAGCTTCATAAAAATCTTCAGTATTAATTCAGTATTAACTTTGACAAGAGTCAGTATTAATTCATGGACAATACAGTAATAATTACTGAAATGTCTAGTAATACTCCAATATAACTGGACTGGTTACAGTAATTTTCACTGCGGGTCGCAGTCAGAATTACACCGTAAAAAATGTCTGTTGAAACTTCATAAAAAGAGTCAGTATTAATTCAGTATTAACTTTGAAAAGAGTCAGTATTAATCCATGGACAAATCAGCAATAATTACTGAAATGTCTAGTAATACTCCAATATTACTAGACTGGTTACAGTAATTTTCACTACTGGTCGTAGTA
This sequence comes from Alloplasta piceator, assembly GCA_946863875.1. NCBI lineage: Eukaryota > Metazoa > Arthropoda > Insecta > Hymenoptera > Ichneumonidae > Alloplasta > Alloplasta piceator. The sequence goes on along the minus strand of OX333077.1, from coordinate 39,777,926 downwards.
CAAATTACACTGTAAAACATTTCTGTTGAAACTTCATAAAAAGAGTCAGTATTAATTCAGTATTAACTTCAAAAAGCGTCAGTATATTAATCCATGGATAATTCAGTAATAATTACTGAAATGTCTGGTAATGCTCCAATATTACTGGACTGGTTACAGTAATTTTCCCTTCTACAAAATACACTGTAACAAATTTTGGTTGAAACTTCATAAAAAGCGTCAGTATTAGTTCAGTATTCACTTTGAAAAGAGTCAGTATTACTTCATGGACAATACATTAATAATTACCGAAATGTCTAGTAATACTCCAATATTACTGGACTGATTACAGTAATTTTCACTGCTAGTCGCAGAACAAATTACACTGTAACAAATTTCGGTTGAAACTTCATAAAAAGCGTCAGTATTAATTCATGGACAATACAGTAATAATTACTGAAATATCTAGTAATACTGCAATATTACTGAACTGGTTACAGTAATTTTCACTGCTGGTCGCAGTACAAAATACACTGTAAAAAATTTCTGTTGAATCTTCATAAAAAGAGTCAGTATTAATTCAGTATTAACTTCGAAAAGAGTCAGTGTTAATTCATGGACAATACAGTAATAATTACCGAAATGTCTAGTTATACTCCAACATTACTGAACTAGTTAAAAAATTTTCTGCGACCAGCAGTAACAATTACGGTCTGGTGAAAATTACTGGAGTGATACAGTAGTTATTATTACACTGAGAAAAAAATGCACCAGGATTTGTTAACTGTTAACAAATGTAAAGTTGAACGTAGCGAAAACAATGATTTTTTAACAGTTAAAAAATTAAATACATATTTTTTAACAATTAATTTTTTTTTTTTAAATCGAAAAAAAAAATTTTTTAATAAGAAGTTATTTACCGAAAAGACGAAAATAACGCACAGAACGATCGCGACTTTAAACATATTTCTAGTTATAAGTTACTTGTCGAAGGTGATCGAATTGAATGACGTGTCACCAAACTCGGTTTATAAGCGGGATCGGAGTCGAATTATTGACCTATACTTTCCTGCTCCGCTCGCAAATAGAGCGACGTTTCGTGCCACTTGTGTAAATTGACATAAGCTGACGAATATCGACCTCGTCTCTATCCGGTGATAATTTTCCGTCATATTCTCAATTCATTTCCTTAACTATATTTATTGAATTTGTCCCCATTCGTTTTTCGACGCTTTTTGTTCATAGTTTTTAATTTGTTCACAATTAAAAAAAAAAATCTTGATACAAAAGTGGTAGGGGTGAAAGAGAGGGCCATTAAAGATTGACAAAAAATTTGAAGTCAATTGGTTGAGTAGAACTTGAGATATCGTGTCGGCCGTGTTGAGAAAAGTAGTTTTGAGAAAAACACGTTTAAAGTTACGCTCCGAACATTCGAATTTACAAATTGGGTTTTTGAACAAATTTTTTTTTGCCATAAATTGGAAGATCATATATAAGTTTTATAATAAACCTAATTTTTTTTCGTTGTAATCAAAAAGTTATAACAAGTTGAAAATAAATTTTTGAACTCGGTACCGAAAACGTGCCGACAGTTCCCGAGCCGACCCGAGCGCGAGTGACGTCATAATGTTCATGTCTGCTCCATCATTACATGCAGTTGATACGGCGTTTCAACGTTTCATCAATTAAAGCTCCATACATATATCAATTTATTAGATATGTCAAATCTTAAAAGTTATCGTGCTTGTTTCGTATCATTGTGTACGAAAAATACAAAAACAACTCCCCAAAAAATGTTTTTATTGCACTCCGTGCGTAAAGTGCCCATTTTACTCACTCTGCGCAGTCGTGCAATAAAATTTTGTACGAAACTCGTGCGAGAAACATTTTTCTGACTCGTGTGATTGCAGAATTCGCCTTCGGCTCATGCTGCAAACTCACACTCGTCAGAAAAAGTTTCAACGCACTCGTATCGTAATGTACTATTATGGCCAGGCTAAGGACCCTCTCTCTCGCTCTCACAGGATTCCTATAGGCGCTCTCTCTCGCACTCACAAGAGTGGAAAGGCGGAGAGGGGGGGAGCACAAAATGAGAAACGTCGAAAACAATGGTTTTAAGTAGTGTGCCGAATAAATCCCGAAACGCCATCAAATTTATTTACTTGATAAAATTAGTTGTCACAAACAATTTTTGGCACTAAAAAACCGTGTACTATCGTGGAATTATTTTACAGGGAGTGTAAAGGTCAACATAACCTCAAAATTTGTTTAACCCATTTTTCTCAGAGATGGCTTAATGGAATAAAAAAAGAAGAGTAGGGGTGCCTGTGTAATTAATGTGTACAGGTGGCCCAACTGTTTTTTTTTTAAATTTATCAAGCTATCTCCGAGAAAAATGTGTTGAAAGTTTCAAGCTCTGTCTTTCTCGCACTCGCGAGAACGGAAAGGCGAGGGGTGGGACTTTAGCCGGGCCTTAACATTATGACGTCACAAACAAGACGACCAATCATGGCGCGTTTGGAGTCACGTGATTATTTTTAAAACTTTATCACTTTTAAATTGTTTATAATTAAATAAAAAACAAATTTTTTCAAATTTTTTGCGTCGTGTCTATCAAAATTATTTATAATAAAGTTTTAAAATACATTTAAAAAATCGATAATTTTTTTTTTTTTTTCAAAAAACCCAATTATTCGAGACGAATTGAATCGAATAATTCGAACCATTCGATTCGAAACTCAATTCGAATTATTCGATTCGATTAGTCTCGAATTATTCGTAAATTCCAATAATTACACACCCCTAATATTTATTACAAGCCACAAGAATTATTGAATACTAGTACAAAATAAGAGACTGTGTTATTGCAATTGCTGTTTATGATGAAAACCCAAATAAATATTTCCATTGTCGAAATTATTGAGGTTTATTAATTAAATTATTAATGTCAGTAGTTGAAAATAAAGCCAAATTTCAGAACAAGGAAGAAAAACAGTGATCGATCATAACAATAAAAATGAATTCCTTATTTACCATTCAATAATTGTTAAAACTGTTCAATAATTGTAAAATTGTTTTAAAAAATTTCTAACGATGTATTTTCATAATATCTAAGAAAATATTTTGAATTTTACATTTCAATAAAAGGTTGGTAATGAAACTTTCTTTTAAAAGTTTTGTTTTATTAAAATTTTTATTACTTCAGTATTGAGCTATGAAAAAAATATTATCATTGAGTTAAATGTATATTCGAATCGAATATGCAAAAAATAATACTTCAAGAATATGAAAAAAATCGATTTTTTCCAAATTCTGCTCTTGCAGTTGTAGAATAATTGAAAAAAAAATTTTTTATTGCACTCCGTGCGCAAAGTGCCACTTTGCGCACGAGCAGCGTGCTCAAATTGGCACTTTGCGCACTAGTACAGTAAAATTTCGTACGATACTATTAAAGATGTAATCTCAGTGTTGATTTTCTAATCAATCAATTTAATGAAATTCTCCAATTTGCAGCCGACAAATTTCATCCAAAGTGTAAGAAAATGTGGGCCAAATCGAGGAAGCATTAGACCCGAAATTTATCAATTCTCAATTCCTGAAAATATGCCGAAGAAAATATTTCCCTTTGCCAAAACAATTTTTCAACGAAAATTTTTTATAAACATTGCTAGGGAACAATTTGTTTTTAATTACCACAACGAGCAATTATTCCGTTGCAAAAATTATTTCCAGTGATTTTTCATTCTTTGAAACAACGAATGTTACAAACGAACGAAAGCGTCGAGTAGAATGAAGGTATGGATTGGTGAAAAAGATGAACAACGATTAAACCCTCACCCATCATTCAACTTCACGGCGCGCACGTCTTCGTTATCCGTTCTCTTCGCGGTATGTTCTCGCGTTGGATCCTCCAATATATGGGGCGTTCCATGGCAAATCGGACACCATTTAGCTTTTGCATCTCCGATTTTTTTGAAAATTTTTTATGTTTTAGCATCGATTGAAAGCGGCCACCATAATTTTTTTCAATTTGTTTTGTCAAATCGTTTTCAAGATATCGATTTTTCAAAAATTACGTTACTTTTTTTTTAAACGTCCATAACTGTGCGAAAAATGGGCCAAGTAGGACGTGTTTTTTTTTTTATTGTTGTTTTTAAACGTACTTTCGATAAAAAATATCGAAAAAAATTTTCAAACTGTATTTCTATTTGTTGAATCTCGAATTTATGAAATATTTCAACGTGTCAAAAAATAAATGCTACTTAATAAAAAAAACTTTATCAAGCATAATAAGTACTTTATTTCGTCTGTATCAATTTTCTGAAATCAATCTGTGAACTAATTAATAATCACTATGTGTCAGATAATTATTAATAGTAATTCCTGTGTATAGTATTTTTTTCCCGATATTTTTCAACACGGATAACTAAAATATGGAAATTGAAAAATCGAAAAAAATAGATCCTATCGTTATCCCATTATCTACTTAGGCTTAAAAGTTGTGGAGTGAAAGACAGTTTTTTACAAAATTAAAATAAAAAAATCGATCGGTACGTGTTTTTTGTAAATCAACAATTTATATCTAAAACGTGAAAATCTTATAGAAATACGGTTTGAAATTTTTTTTCGATATTTTTTATCAAAAGTACGTTTAAAAACAAATTTTTTTTTTTAAACCCGTCGTATTTGGCCCATTTTTCCCAAAGTTATGGACGTTTCAAAAAAAAATAACGTAATTTTTGAAAAATCGATAGCTTGAAAACTAAACGACAAAAAAAATTTGAAAAATCATAGAGGCCTCTTTCAACGAATAGTAAAACATAAAAAAATTTCAAAAAAATCGGAGACGTTAAAGTTAAATGGTGTCCGATTTGGCGTGGAACGCCCCATATATATATGTGGCATTCCACGGTATTTCGATCAAAATCTTACCTTGATGATTTCGATTTTCCTCTAAATTTTTTATTTAAATAAGGATATTGAAAAAAAAAATTCCCAAATTTGTTCAGAATTTTTCGGTCACGCGTTTTTTAGATTATTTAAAAAAAAAAAAGGGACAACTTTGTAAAATCTGAAAAAATCTAATAAAATATAACAAATGTTTTCGGCTTCGTTCCAAAAGGGAGATTTTAATACTCTATGAGTAAAATTCAAAAAATTGAAAGAAAAAAAATGTACTCATAGAGATTGAAATCTCCATTTTGAAACCAAACCCATTTTGTTATATTTTATTAGATTATTCTGAATTTTTTCAGATTTTACAAAAGGGTACCTTTAAAAAAAAAACCAAAGAACGCGTGACCAAGAAATTCTGAAAAAATTTAGGAATTTTTTTTTAATGTGTTCTTTTATATAAAAAATTAAGAGAAAAATCGAAGTCATCAAAACAAGGTTTTGTCGTGTCATTCCACGGGATTCCGATCAAAATCTTGCCTCGATGATTTCGATTTTTCTCTAAATTTTTTATATAAAAAAAACACATTGAAATACATTTTTCTAAATTATTTCAGAATTTTTTAGTCACGCGTTCTTTGATTTTTTTTTTCTAAAGGGACCTCTTCGTAAAATCTGAAAAATTCAGAATAATCTAATAAAATATAACAAAATTTTTGAGCTTTCTCCAAAATGGAGATTTTGATACTCTATGAGTTAATTTTTTTTTAATTTTTTGAATTTGACTCGTAGAGTATTGAAATCTCCGTTATGGAACAAAGCCCAAAAAATTTGTTATATTTAATTAGATTTTTCTGAATTTTTTCAGATTTTACAAAGTTGTCCCGTTTTTTTTTTCAAAAAAAAAATAATAATAAATCCAAAAAACGCGTGACCGAAAAATTCTGAAAAAATATGAGAATTTTTTTTTTCAATGTCCTTATTTATATAAAAAATTTAGAGGAAAATCGAAATCGTCAAGGTAAGATTTTGATTGAACTCGCCCGTACATTTGTAACCTCTCTCTTACTCTCCTCCGCTTGTCAGCCTTTGCCATCGACCATCTCGGGCTTATATGAGAAGGGGCGAGAATGGAACGAGGTGTTGTTTCCATCATTTCATCCGGTGATAAACGTGGGCGTGAGACTTTGACGAATCTTCTCATTCTCGTTCGCGTCTCGCGCGCGAGATGGCGGCGTTTCGCCTGAAACGCGCCTGCGTTTCTTCATACTGTAACCATGCGAGTTACGAAGATTAAACGTGCTGCCTTTCGTTACATGGCTGACATATTTACCGAAGTGAAAAAATAAAAATATGAAAATTATGAGGGAGCAAAAGGGTGAGCGTTCCTTCGCGTTGAAGCTTCTCTGACGTTCGAGACAATCGAATGTATTGAATGAAAAATCAACAACGTCTTAGTACGAAGTGCGTATTCGATGTGTACGATCGTCTCGAGTTTCCTTTTTTTTTCTCTGTCGTGGTGAACGTCCTCGACAAACATATACAGGGTGTCCTTGAAAAGGCGTAAACGTCAATACCGTGAGGGTAGATTCCTGACGAAATATCGGGTAGAAAAGTCCTTTGCCATTTTTTGATATTTTGAACCCCTGATTTGTTATTTACTTTTTAAATTAGCCAATGAGATGGGCTGGCGGGATTACGGTTCATCTCAATGGGCGCATCTCATTGGCTGATTTGAAAAATTAATAACAATTCAGGGGTTCAAAATATCAAAAAATGGCAAAGGACTTTTGTACTCGATGTTACGTCACGAATCTACCCTCATGGTGTTGTCCTTCACTCCTGGAAGACCCTGTATAAGTACATCATGAATTTAGATATCTTCATGAATCTCGAGAGAGTTATAAAACGATGAGAACTCTTTCTTTTCCTCCTCTCAATATGGTACTTGGTTTCCAATGACGCCATAAAAAAGCAACCTAAACCTAATTCATGGTCGTATTATCCTTGCTGTGTTCACGAATTTCGTAATGCAAGAACATGCATTCCTCCTACGATCTTTTTTCTTCTTTTTCAATAGAGATGATCATTTATTTTGCAAAACTCTTGAGATATCGTATAGACTTATTATAAATAAATAAAAAAGTATTTTAGTAATAATGTATCACTATAATACTATCAAAGTATTACAATGGGGTATTTTTTAAATTAATGTAATAAGTATGACATTTTTTTATTTAATTTTCCAACTCTTCATACGAAATCGTCATGAAAATATCAAAATCTAGATCTGAGTTTGTGTGAATATAATTTTGGAGATATTCATTTTGCCTTCATTGTCCATTTTGCTTCTCTCATTCCTCTATATATGTATGTAATATTACAGCAAGGAGAGTCCTCTCATCGAGATTCTCTCGCTGCGTGGCATATAAAGGCCCATGGGATTTACGGTCTCGTTTGTTCCAATCCTGATGTGTTCCACATGGCACACACACACACTTTAGAGAGTGAAAGAGTTCTTTTTAGCAGTTAATACATATCAGCAGAGGCGGAAAGAGTAAGAAGGAAAGAAAGAAAGGAAAAAAAAGTGTGTGTGTGTGTGTGTGTATGCGTGCGCATGCGTGTGTGTGTGTGTGTGTGTGTGTGTGTGCGTGCGTGCGTGTGTGTGCGTGTGTTTGTGTGTGTATGTGTTTGTGCGCGCGTGCATGTGCGTGTATGTGGGTGTGTGTGTGTGTGTGTGTATGTGTGTGTGTGTGGGGGGGGGGAGAGAGAGGTGAAGGGAAAGAGCAAACGACTCTTTTGCCTCGACCTTATCGTGCTAATCGCCAAATAAATTCTTTCCCCTCTCTATCCTTCCTCTTTTTATTACTCCGTGTTCTCGTTAGGCGAAGCACGTGTTTCCCTTGTGTCTTCTCTTCTATATCCCTGCCGCGTGTGGCATATCCTCAGGGTCCTTTTACTTTCTCTCTCTCTGACTCTTTCTTTCTCTCTCTCGTTAAATAATCAATTTTATCGGACGACCTGCTGAGCGTTTTGCCCGTATTGTTGTCCCGAGCGTGGGTAGTTTGCTCTGATAATAGGGAAGGGGAGTGTGAATAAAATCTGTTGAATTGATGCTCCAAAGGCGCAGGAAGTTTTTGTGAAAAAAAAATAATTACAAAATATTGAGAGGGAGGGAGCTTGTGATGAAACCGATCGAATTTCGCGCTCGTTATCGCCTCCCTATTTAATAGCTTTTGGACGGTCAACCTATTATCTGGGAAAGTAAAGGGTTGCGGAGAATGAGGAACTCGGATATAATGAATTTTTAGAAAATGCAGACCTGGCTTTTCCCCAATTGAAAAAAGCCTCTACGAGCCTTAATTGCGCTGCTATTGATCGATTGATCAATTGATTGGCATAAGTCATTCAATTCATGTGCATTCTGAGGATCAAGACTTTTTGACAGTCGCAGATGCACTAATTCTTGATAATAGGAACGGTTGGCTAATGGGGCTCCGGAGCCTCATTAGCCAACCGTTTCCCTATTTCCCGAGAGGAAATTTGATTCCGGCTGGGATCAGGACCACCTCAGGCTGGCCTTACAACAACATCCGGCCCTGATCAGGCTACATATCAGGCCCTGATGAGACTACATATCAGGCAATATTTCAGGAGAATAACGCTATCACCGGACAGGCTGGGATCAGGTTCCTTATCTGGCTCTGATCGCGCACGGTCCCTGCCTGATCAGGCGCCTTATCCGGTCCTGATCGCGGACGGTTTCTAGCCTGATCAGGCGCCTTATCGCTTATTTATTTTATTCCACAAGAATTTTATGTGTTTATAGAGTATAGGTACAGTACGAGGAAGTCAGCAAAGGACTTTTCGTAATAGGGCTTCACGCAAGGTTTTATTCCTCACGGTAGAGAAGTAAATTTTCATGCTCGTGGTCGCATATATAAGCATACTATTCACATCATCCGTATGGGAGCGAGCGTCCGCCGTACTGCGACATCTCGCGGCGAGTCTCGGAACTGACACTCCTGCTCCGTCCCGGATAAGGGAAATATCAGGCTAGCCACATTATTCGGACCGAAGTTTTTTTTTGCCGGTCCTTAAGCACCACCTGATCTATCCCTGACATGGATAATGTAAGGCTAGCCTGACCCATATCATACCGATATATGTTCCGTTTGGGATCTGTGCGTGATCAGGCTATCCTGATCAGGCTATCCTTACTGATGCCTGATCAGGTCCTTATCCGTTATTATAGGCTAGCCGGATCAAATTTCTGCTCGGGTTTTTTTGCCGATCCTTAGCACCACCTGATCTGTCCCTGACATGGATAATGTAAGGCTAGCCTGGCAATCTATGTTATGCCAAAATATGATCCAGTGGGGATCTGTGCGTGATCAGGCTATCCTGATCGGGCTATTCTTACTGATGCCTGATCAGGTCCTTATCCGTTATTATAGGCTAGCCGGATCAAATTTCTGCTCGGGTTTTTTTGCCGATCCTTAGCACCACCTGATCTGTCCCTGACATGGATAATGTAAGGCTAGCCTGGCAATCTATGTTATACCAAAATATGATCCAGTGGGGATCTGTGCGTGATCAGGCTATCCTGATCGGGCTATCCTTACTGATGCCTGATCAGGTCCTTATCCGTTATTATAGGCTAGCCGGAACAAGTTTCTGCTCGGGTTTTTTTGCTGGTTCTTAGCACCACCTGATCTGTCCTTGAGATGGATAATGTAAGGCTAGCCTGGCAATCGATGTCATACCAAAATATGATCCGGCTGGGATCTGTGCGTGGTCAGGCTATCTTGATCGGGCTATCCTTACTGATGCCTGATTAGGTCCTTATCCGTTATTATAGGCTAGCCGGAACAAATTTCTGCTCGGGTTTTTTTGCTGGTCCTTAGCACCACCTGATCTGTCCTTGAGATGGATAATGTAAGGCTAGCCTGGCAATCGATGTCATACCAAAATATGATCCGGCTGGGATCTGTGCGTGGTCAGGCTACCCTGATCCGGCTATCCTTACCGATGCCTGATCAGAACCTTATCCGTTATTAGGCTAGTCGGATCAAATTTTTACCATTGTTTGATCGCCCATTTGGAGCTTATAAAAGGCATTATTAAAAAATCGCCAGATGATTAAGAGAGAATTATTCGAGACGCCAGATGATTAAGAGAGAATTATTCGAGACGAATCGAATCGAATTAATCGATTTGATTCGTCTCGAATAATTCGTAGTTCAGGAGCAAAAAATAATTATTCGAATGGTTTGCATAATTCGAATGGTTCGAATAATTCGAATAATTAATTCAAATGGTCGAATAAATCGAATGGTTCGAATAAATTGAATGGTTCGAATGGTTCGAATAAATCGAATGGTTCGAATAATTCGAATAATTAATTCGAATGGTTCGAATAATTCGAATATTCGATTCGATTCGAATGCTATTCGAGACGAATCACACCCCTAATATTTTTTCCATTGGGAAAACGAGAAAGAAGGCTAATTTGATCGGCGGATCTTGAAGGATCCGACAATTGTACGGAGCAAAAAGAAGCCCGAGATAAGTGAACCAAAAGGAAACAGGCGTTACCACAAGATCCTTAAATGAGTCGGCGGCCTTTTTTTCCTTCTCCAATCTTTGATACTTTTCAAATTGTTTGCGGATACCCGAGACCTCGTTACATTATATCCGCTGGACAGAGGTGGAGGCGCGATTTAAAATCTCTAAGCTTGGAGGTGCGTGTTCAATTCCGCGTGGAATATCACGTTTCAAGCCCTTGTGAAGAGGCCGCGGATGGAGGAAGGATGCAGCCGACTCGAGGAGGTTAATGCCGTTAAGGTATAATAAGGTTGTTCGAGGCTTGATAGAGAAACGCGTAGGAATTTCTCAAACGAATTGCACGCAACCGCATTGTGTGTACACGACTCCAGGCTAGTTTTTTTTTCTTGATCTCTTACTCTTCAGACCACATCGTTTGTATCTTTAATCAGCGAAGCTGCTGCGCAAAATCCAAGACGAAAACACCTCTCGGAGGAGATTTTTCGGAGGCTCCGCACCGAAAGAGTTATTATTGCCGCTGCATTATGCTGCGGAGAGTGAGAGAATGAGTTAAAAGAGGCGATGATTGAAAACTCTATCTTTGGGCAACATCGGACCTCATCACGCCACCGTTGAAGCTACCGTGCCAACAATAAACCAGACACTGGATGCTTCTGGTTATCCTCTTCGCGTGTCTTCCTCTCTCATCACTCTCCCCAATTGCATTTCTTTCTTTTTTTTCTCTCCGCATTAAGTAAGGGAGAGGGTGTTACAGAAGCTTGTAACTTTAACGTCGGAGGCGAGTAGAGCAAATTAAGGGGGAGTATGCAGTTGGGATTTTTAAAAAATCGATTTCTTAATTCCATTTTTGTAATGTGACTGTCCGATTTTTACCAAGTTGGCTTTTTTTTTTATAGCGCCCCCTCAAATGTTTAGTTTATGACCTAACAAAAAATATCAGATAAAAAAAACCCTTAATATTCGCATTGAACCTTGCCCCAAAGACGATTTATTTTCCGTTTGGATAACATGGGATTTTTCATCGTTTTAAATTTAATTTTCTTCCTTCGAAACAAGTAAATATATATAGTAATGACAGATACAGTGCGACCTCCATAATCGGGACCTCTCTAAGCTGTGGACTTTCCCCTCTTTAAGGAGAAGTCCGGTCCCCACTCCTCCTTGCGTATGACCAAAAAATCTTCTCGTCATGCGCACAGCGACAAAGAGAAAGAGAGAGAGAGAAATACATTGAAGTTTGCTCTCCCTTTTTCTCTATCTTGGTCTGCTTGCGCATGACCGAAAAATCTTCCCGTCATGCGCACAGCGACAAAGAAAGAGAGAGAGAGAGAGAGAAATATATTGAAGTTTGCTTTCCCTTTTTCTCTATCTTTGTCTCCCTGCGCATGACCGAAAAATCTTCCCGTCATGCGCACAGCGAGAGAGAGAGAGAGAGAGAGAGAGAGAGAGAGAGAGAGAGAGAGAAAGAAATACATAGTTTATTCTGTACGCCACACCGCGCAGGCGCAGCATATGAATAGTGGGGGGAACGAAAAGCGTTCCCGGACCTCTCTATTTGGTGAGCCAACAGTCCCGATGAGTGATATTTATAAAGGTCGCACTGTACTTACTTTCATAGGAAATTGAAAGCTCTACAAAAAAGGCCTCCTATGATTTTTCGATAAACTCACTTCTTCAAAAGTTATTCTAGGTTAAAGTTGAACTTATAGGAAATTTTTTAGATTTTCTTGTTTTGATGGCAAAATTATTATTATTTTGATAAAGACTAATTTGTTCATTTTGAAAATTATGAGGGATCGTTCAGAATGATACAAATGAGTAAAAACCTTATTATCTGCAAAAATTCCCTACAAACAAGCTCTCTTATCAATTTACGATAATATTATTGATTCAAAAGTTATTCACGGTCAAAATTAAGTTCGAAATCCTAGGATTTACCCCCAAAAATATATGAGGTCAAATAAAATTCTTAACATATTAATGTACACCATTTATTTTATTAATTTTTCTTTGGTTACATTTGGATATTTTTTTTCATACTCGCTTACAATTTGAATCACGTACTGTTTTTGATCTTCGTGTCTAGTTACAATATTAATATATTCTTCGGTAAATTTTACAGCCCTTTCTGCAGTATAATTGACTACTCTCAGATGTTTGACAATTTTTAAGCCTCTTAAATATTCTGGATTGTCCGACCATTTACTACTATTGACCTGAAGAAAGTTTGTATCAATATTGAATTTTTGAAAAAATTGAAGGGAATTAGAATTTATAAAATAATCAATGTTTTTATTGAGAAACCATTTAAGGGCGGGATAAAGTATTAAAAAATTTTGTTTTTCATTTTTTTAAATTTTTTAAATGAATGCATAATCTCTCAAGAATATTGTGTTGAAATTTCAAGTCGATCGGAGTAAAATTGACGAAGTTATGAGTATTTGAGCGTCTATTGCTCCATGCCGGGTTTTATACCTGGGCGGCAGCTGCGCGGCGCTCTATTGTTTTGTCATCATTTTGTTAATAACATTTTGGAATTATTATTATGCAAAATTAATCTTTCGAGTACCCTTAATATGCATGAATTTTCTCAGATTTTTATGCAATCGAGAAGTGTTCTCAAACGTAATTCGATTTTAAACTCAATTCGAATTGTTCGAACCATTCGAATAATTCGATTTGATACTCGATTCGAATTATTCGAACCATTCGAATAATTTGATTTGAAATTCGATTTGAATTATTCGAACCATTCAAATAATTCGATTTGAAACTCGATTCGAATTGTTCGAACCATTCGAATTATTCGATTTGAAACTCGATTCGAATTATTCGAACCATTCGAATTATTCGATTTGAAACTCGATTCGAATTATTCGAACCATTCGAATAATTCGATTTGAAACTCGATTCGAATTATTCGAACCATTCGAATAATTCGATTTGAAACTAGATTCGAATTACTCGAACCATTCGTATAATTCGATTTGAAACTCGAATCGAATTATTCGAGTCACTCAAATTATACGATTTATTCGAATAATTCGATTTTAAACTCGATTCGAATTGTTCGAACCATTCAAATAATTCGATTTGATACTCGATTCGAATTATTCGAACCATTCGAATTATTCGATTTGATACTCGATTCGAATTATCCGAACCATTCGAATAATTCGATTTGATACTCGATTCGAATTATTCGAACCATTCGAATAATTCTATTTGAAACTCGATTCGAATTATTCGAACCATTCGAATAATTCGATTTGAAACTCGATTCGAATTATTCGAACCATTCGAATAATTCGATTTGAAACTCGATTCGAATAATTCGATTCTATTCGTCTCGAATAATTCGTAATTCGAATATTCGCACATCCCTAAAAAATATTTTAAAAATCTTGGAGGTGATTTCGCGGTTTCCACGAAATTTCTGTTTTTATTTTCGGTCTGCAAGGTGACGTTTGCCGACGAGGACCAAACTAAGACTATCGGCTGCAACGATCTGGCGGAGTCCAGCGCGAAATCTTTCTCGATCATTTTCTGGACAAACGAAGAAGAAACAAAACTTTTAGAACCAAGACTGATGCGCGAGAAGCATCCTCGGCAAAGTTTCTGGGGCCTTATTCCCTCTCTCTCTCTCTCTCTCTCTCTCTCTTTTTTCCCTGGCTCTAGTCATCTTGTTTTATCAAGATTCACTTCTGCCTCGAAGAATTTCACCGGGATTCGTCGCTTGGCTCTTCTTCTTTGGGCCTTTTCCAACGCCCCTTCGCGAGAAGGGACTCGCGCGATTAGACCAGAAGATACGAGGTCGTAACAAACAAATAAGAACAAGCGTCTCCTTTAAAAGATTTTCGACTACCTTGCCACGGCAAAATTCGCCAAGAAGGGACCTAATATAATGCTCCACATAGTTTCTTCCCTCGCGCCGTTCCCCCACTCCTCGCCCAAGCGGTCCCACGCGCGCGGGCCTCTCCCCCACTCCTCGATCCCTATTCCTTGACTCTCGTGCTCGCATTCTCTCCCTCCCTTTTTCTCCAGTCGCCGGGATACACATGGATCTATACATGGGTCGTTCCATGCCAAATCGACCAATAGTTGGAATCGACCCCTTTCAATTTCGATGAAATTTGGTCAGAAGTTTTCTTTCATCATAAAACAAAGTTCTACCAGAGGAATTTTTTTTTTTTTCGAAAGTTATGCAAAATTCAAAATTTCACTTTTTTTTTCAATTTTTTAAGTTTTCAAGTTTATTTTTTAAATATTTCGAAAAATATTATGATTACGAAAAAATCGTTCTGGGTTCGACTTAAAGAGTATACTTGAGGCTACAAAAAAAAAATTCGAAAAAATTTTGATAAATGATGAATTTGGAGAGTTTTTAATTTTCTTACATCGTGAAAATCCACGATCAACATTAAATTTTTTGTTTAATTTTTTTTATATAATACCTTGTCCTATTGTTAAAAGATCCTGAAATTTTCAGAATGTTGCTTTTTTTCAAATTATTAATTCTTGAATTTTGATTTAAAAATTTTTTTATCTCCAAGTTACGTGAAGTTGAGCAATCGTGGAATTTTTGTAATTTTGAGCAGTATACAAATTTCGATTAATGACATACGAATGTAAAAAACAGAACATAATTGAATTTGAGTTTTTATTTATTCGGTAAAGCGATAAAAAATTTAAAAAAATTGAAAATAAATAAAATTGACGCTTGAAGCGCTTTACCAAATAAAAGTGAATAAAAACGCAAATTCAATTATATTATTCTTATATCATTAATTGAAATTTCTACTGCTCAAAATTACAAAATTACATAATTGCTCAACTTTACTCAATTTGGACGTAAAAAAATTGTTTTTTACCAAAATTCAAAAATTCATACTTTTGAAAAAAAAAAACATTTTGAAAATTTCAGGATTTTTTATGATCAGTACAAAGTATAATATAAAAAAAATTGAACTAAAAATTCAATGTTGATGGTGGATTTTCACGATTTTAAAAAATTCAAAATTCTCGAAATTCATCATTCAAAAAAAAATTTCGGAATATTTTTTTTTTTCGTAGCTCCCAGTATACTCTTTAAGAGAAACGCAGAACGACTCTTGCGTAACAATAATAGTTTCTGAGATATTTAAAAAATAAACTTGAAATATTGAAAAAATGGTAAAATTTTGAATTTTGCATAACTTACGGAAAAAAAAATTCTAATTTTTTTCCTTCGGTAGAACTTGGTTTTATGATCAAATAAAACTTCTGACCAAATTTCATCGAAATTGAGAGGTGTCGATTCCAACTATGGGTCGATCTGACATGGAATGACCTCTATATTATTTTTAACGTAAGCGAGAAGAAGGGCAGGTGCGGCCCAAAAGTATTCTGGAATTACTCGAATGTGACAAATATGCGAGAAACACCTTTGGTCACCAGACCATTCTCAAGTCTCTGGTTTTGTGAGAGAAGGCAAAATTTGAGACACACCGAGACAAGCCTCAACCGACAAAGGCAAAGGATCTCGTCCTTCTGTGACGAATTTTATCGAGACAAAGAACAAAGAGGAGAATAATCGACGGAAGATTCGAAGGATTCTTTGTCCCTTGGTCGGGAAATATCCACGATGCATCCTCGAAGCTTGGGCCAACTATGGGGCCTTTTTGGGACCTTCGCTCCTTGTTCCGCCATTTTGTTTTTTTTTCTCAATTTCCAAAATTCCACTCTTGCTCTAGTTTGATAAATCTCGCAATTATCTTCCCTTGGAGATAATTATCTCCCAGAATGTAGGGCCCAATTTCCTTTAAACTTTGCAGTGAGAACAAAATGGCGGATTTATCGCCAAACCGTTTGCAAACTCAATGAAGGTATTATCCTTCGAATTTTGTAATAACTCTTTTCGACGCGAGAAAAAAAAGCGATTGGGACTTAAATGGGTCTGAGAGCAAAGAGGACCCTGAGGAGGATTAATGGTAATTACGGAAAAAGGAGGATGAGAGTCGCGTGCTTGAGACTTAAACATTAAGGGGGGAGGAAAGGCAAGGACTTTTCTGTTGTGAGAGAGGAAAGAAGAGCAAACGAGAATGAACGCCTCTGTCAAATCCTTAATTGGGTGACGTTGATAATGACCGGGCAGATTTTACTCGCGTATATAAAGAGCAAATGCCAATCTATATGGGTCATTCCATCCCACACGGAAATTTATATATTTAAAATATATGCAAAATTGCGTACGGAATATATTCAAAATATAATTACCGTATATAAATGAATGTATTTAAAATATATTTTTTATAGATGTGTAATATATTTATTTGGATAGATTTTGCCGCTTTTCGCACATGTACGTATATCTTAAATGTATTTAAAATATATTTTATATATATATAAAATATATTTTAGATATATGTAAAATGTACGACGCATACATACAATATATATTTTATATATCTGATGCATACATTTGAAATATAGATTGAATGTATGTTGCATGTATTCCAAATATAGTTGAAAAATGGGCTGCATACATTCCGAATATGGGTTGAATATGCGATACCCGTGTAGAAATTTCCGAAAATCGGAAATTCTCTAGGAGAATCAAATACAAAAGTACGAGTTCATGAGAAGCCGGCAAGAACTCCTTATATGGCTTCATTTATGCCGGACTTCTGTTAATATTCCGTTCTCGCGCCCGCGTTTATAAGCATACTCGTCGCATCCTCCGTATGGGGGTTCAGCGGTTGCCGCTCTGCGACATCTCGCGGCGAGTCTAGAAACTATCGCAACGCTGCCTATACGTTACGAACATGTGGCAGGCACCCCATCGCTTGTTCTCGCGGGATAAGCATTATAATGTAAATCATAATGAAAAGTGTGAATACAATAAACTTAAATAATTAAATAGATATTATGTTAGTTAGTTATGCTACCATATATGTTGCATATATGGTAGCATATATTAAGAATATATGTAAAATATATGAGAGATATGTGTGAATCACACCTATCTCTCATATATGTTGCATATATGTGTGGATTAAAAATATATGTACATATATTCGAAATATATCCACATATATTTTGCGTATATTAAAAGTATATAAATTTCCGTGGGGGATGTCAATGCAATTGTCGGTGACCCCTTCGATTTTTCGGATTTTTTAATATGTCATTGTACATGTCAAAAGAAGTATCCGTGTACATTTTTAGCTCTCTATCTAAACCCATACCGAAGTTATTGATTTTTGAAAAAATCTTCTCAAAATAATCGCAACTTCTACAATAACCAAGATATCCTAACTTATTAGGAATTGGTCATTTTTCTTTTTTGAATGTACTCTTTTAAAAAAATATTGGAAATTTAGAAAAACAAAGTTTAATGTCTTTTTGGCTGTGTTAAGGTTAAAAATTGGATTTTCTTTCAATCGGACTCCTTCGATTTGAAAAAAAAAATTATAAAATTCTATGTAAAAAAAATAATAATTTTGAGATACTACCAAAGATGGGATTCAAATAATTGCTTATTAAAAAAAAAATGTTGTTGTTTTTTTTTCGCAATTTTAATCTTTTTTCCTTCTATGATTTCACTGATTTTAATGATTAAAATAAACAATTTAACTTCTATCACATATTTTTTTTGTTAATTATAAATATAAATATTAAGAATTACGATTCAAGTAGAATGTAATTCTTCAAGTATAATTTACATAGGAAATATGTGAAAGAAGTTAAATTATTTATTTTAACATCCTTGACATCAACTATTGCAGTTATAGAAGGAAAAAATCAAAATAATAAAAAAAAATCGTTATTTTTTTTTCAATAAGAAGTTATTCGAATCCCATCTACGGTAGTATCTCAACATTTTTGGTTTTTTATGTGAAATTTTATAATTTTTTTTTTAAATATTGAAGCGGTCCCACTGAATCGGTATGAAATGACCCATATATTTATTAAAAGAAGGGGGAGGGGGCAAAATGGACACCTCCATGTAAAAAAAAATTGAAAATCTTGAAAATGAGGGAATCATCGCATTATAATTGGCGTTAATATTCCTAAATAAACTCATCACGCAAAATCAGGTCTAGATTTTGATGCTCTATGAAAAGTTGGAATTTTTTTTTTAAATTGGCATTCTAATTGCAGTAAAGATAAAAACACATCAACATACTTTAATAGTATTATGGTAAGCCATTTTTACTAAAATACTTGTATTTTGTAATTATTTCATTAAAATAATCGTAAAAAATTATTGGATAATGCTATATTGGATATTAAAGTGTATTAAGAAGCGAGAAAAATCATTTTTTCAACGTTTTTCTTCGTTTACGTGATTTAAAAAAAAAATTAAAAATAAAAATAATAAACATAAACGAGAAAAAATTAAAAATAAATAAAACTAGAAAATTACGGAATCATCATTATAATTCATATAATCATCATTATAATTGTAAGAAAAGCGAAGGAAATTGTTTTTTCAATGTTTACTTGGATTTTCGAAAAAACAATTTTTAGGTGGTGTCCATTTTGCCCCCAAAAGTCTTTTGCCGCGCAATCTTATCAATAAAAACAGTATTTTTAAATGAAAAGCAACGAATTTATTTTGTGCGCAGTGTTCAAGTTTCGTTATCTTATGGTGTCCATTTTGCCCCCCCCCCCCTCCCCTACATATGCATATTGTATATGGGGCATTCCACGTCAAGTCACGTGGTCATCGGCATTACCCCCTCGGATTTTGATGTCCAATGAATTTTCGGTTTCGTTTGGCCCAAAATATGACCTCAAATTTTTAGAAATTTTTATTTCATTTTTTAGGGCTTGACCGAACTAAAAAATTATTCAATTCGGGGAAAACATAAAGAGGGCCCTTTTTCAAATTACTGACATTTTTTCCACAAAAACTAGGGCCCATAACAGATATTTTCGTCATAGTTCGATAATGGGCCAAAAATAATTACGTTTTTTTTTGTATCTTAATTTATTTTTTTTGATAATTTCTTATTTTTATTATTTCTTGTATAGTGAGAATAACAACAACAAAAATATTTTTCTAGTGATTTTTTTTTTGTCATAATTTTTTTTTGTCTTAAGAGTGACACAACACCATTTTTCAAAAATTTATCAAATTCGACGACCCGAAATAAAATGGATAATTAGAAAAAAAAAAATAGTGATTATAATTTTAAAAAAATAGTAATTATTTTTGGCCTATTATCAAAATATGACGAAAATATCTGTTTCGGACCCTAGTTTCTGTGAAAAAATTTCATTAATTTGAAAAAGGTCCCTTTTTATATTTTTCCTCAATTTAATGATTTTTTAGCTCGGAAAACCCCTAAAAAATGAAATAAAAATTTCTAAAAATTTGAGGTCATATTTTGGGCCAAACGAAACCCACAATTCATTGGACAACGAAATCCGAGGTGGTCGGGCCGATGACCGCGTGATTTCACTTGGAATGCCCCATACACGTGGGGAGAGGATTTCACGCGCGGACATAATTATTGCAATGCGCTTAACGGAATGCTCTGGAGAATTTCAAGCTGCAGCCGGTATTATCGGCACGTGGGAAGGCGTCACCACGCCTTCCAATATCGTTGCTTCCTCTCTCCACACTCTCTCTTTCTCTCGTTTGTCCGAATCTTTAATAGAGATTAATGTTCGCGTTGGGGCCTCCTGAGAATTGCGAATATTTCGCGTGATTCGAGATAATTGCCGTCGATCGATCTTAATTGGGAATTGAACACACACATACACATAATTATTCGAATAATCCGAATAATTCGAAAAATTTTCTTTTGCTCTTAAACTGATCGATTTCGATGAAGAGGTTATGTTGTTCTACAATATATTTAACTTAATCATAATATTTTTTTCTTAACTCACTACTGAGTAATGGAAATTGAAATAAAGCAACTTTTGAAATAAAGTTTCATTACCAACATTTTAATGAAATGTAAAATTTAATATATTTTTTTTGGATATTATGAAAATACATTGTTAGAAAAATGAACAAATAAATTTAATACGCTGATTATTAGTCAAGTGCAATTAATTTTTTCAAAAGTTATATATGTACTCTTTTTATTTATGTGCAATATATTGCGCCCGAATTTAAAAAAAATTTTAACGACAATAAAAAAAAGTCAGTTGTTATCTTTAGTTTTTTTTCTCAGTTATAACAATTATTGAATGGTGGATAAGAAATGATTTTTCATTGTTATGATCAATGACTGTTTTTCTCCCTCGTTCCGAAATTTGGCTTTATTTTCAGCTACTGATATTAATTTATTCAATAATTTCGACAATGCAAATATTTGTTTATAGGTTTTCATCGTAAACAGCCATTGGAATAACATAGTCTCTTATTATTGTTACCGACACGTCGATTCGTTTTGCCTCGAAACATTTTTTTTCCTTCTTTCTTTTCATTTTTACCCACACGGAAATTAATATATTTAAAATATATGCAAAATTGCGTACGAAATATATTCAAAATATAATTAGCGTATATAAATGAATGTATTTAAAATATCTTTTTTATAGATGTGTAATATATTTATTTGGATAGATTTTGCCGCTTTTCGCATATGTACGTATATCTTAAATGTATTTAAAATATATTTTAGATATATATAAAATATATTTTAGATATATGTAAAATGTACGACACATACATACAATATATATTTTATATATCTGATGCATACATCTGAAATATAGATTAAATATATGTTGCATGTATTCCAAATATAGTTGAAAAGTGGGCTGCATAAATTCCGAATATGGGTTGAATATGCGATACCCGTGTAGAAATTTCCGAAAATCGGAAATTCTCTAGGAGATTTAAATACAAAAGTACGAGTTCATGAGAAGCCGGCAAGAACTCCTTATATGGCTTCATTTACGCCGGACTTCTGTTAATATTCCGTTCTCGCGCCCGCCTTTATAAGCATACTCTTCGCATCCTCCGTATGGGGGTTCAGCGGTTGCCGCTCTGCGACATCTCGCGGCGAATCTAGAAACTATCGCAACGCTGCCTATACGTTACGAACATGTGGCAGGCGCCCCATCGCTTGTTCTCGCAGGATAAGCATTGTAATGTAAATCATAATGAAAAGTGTGAATACAATAAACTTAAATAATTAAATAAATATTATGTTAGTTAGTTAGTTATGCTACCATACATGTTGCATATATGGTAGCATATATTAAGAATATATGTAGAATATATGAGAGATGTATGTGAATCACACCTATCTCTCATATATGTTGTATATATATGTGTGGATTAAAAATAAATGTACATATATTCGAAATATGACCACATATATTTTGCGTATATTAAAAATATATAAATTTCCGTGGGGGTACACCAAACAAAACAAAAAAGGCAAAATATTTTATTAGTTCAATTAAACACAATTATCATCCTTAAATACACTGCACATTCACATTAATTAATCTAACTATTATTTTTATTTAATATTTTATACGCGAGCATATCAGACAACCGTTATGTACGCGTAATAAATTAACACTGAATTTAATATTAAGTTACGGTTAAGGATTAATGCGCACTCTCACACGTTTTAGTTTAATTATTATTATTTTATATTACCCCCACGACGAAACGTGCACCTTTTAAACTCGAAAGCTTAAACGTACAACGCGCGGGTATAGAGTCTCGCGTGAACAGCGAGAGCGCTGGTTCGACGCTTCGCCGCGAGAGGGCGAGCTGGCGCTCGAGCTCACTCGCAAGCGAATAGGTAGTTGCGAGGGGATATATTCACGCGCTTGAACACGACTTATACGGAGTCCCCGGCTCTGCAATACGAGACAGATACTGAAAAGTATCAGACACCGAAAGGTGCGAATCTCGCAAGAAGCCGGGGTCTCGAGAGCTATTCGCATAGCTCCGGCTCTATCCTTTTTAATACAGTCCTCTCTGGGAGAACTGTAGTACAAACTAGTAATCCTTTTTGTCAAGGATGTTCTTATTCAATATATATATTCTTCTTAAGCATTACTTTATTTTGATTATTATTATTCTCTCCGATCCGACTAGTGAGAATTTGCCCTTTTCCCCTGACCGGATATTCTCCTCTCCATAAACGCCATTGTTAATCGACAATGATTTTAACATTGTTTACTAGTATTTAGGGGTGTGCGAATATTCGAATTTACGAATAATTCGAACTAAAATAATTATGCATTCGATCAGTTCGAACATCCGAATAATTTGATTCAAAACCATCGCGAATCCGTCTCGTAGAGAGCACTACAGATGTCGATATTTCTGTATCATAGTATTTGCCGATATAAATAATTAATATTCATATGAACTACCGGCATAACCGTGCAGCAAAAATATGATACAGCACATAACATTGCTGCAACGTTGCAGCGATGTTGTCACACTGTAAAAAATGTTATTAAATTTAATATACAAAAGTATATTAAATTTCAAAAACAAGTAGATGAAATCGAAAATAATATACAAGGTATTGGAAAATTAACAATTTCATCTTAAATTTAATATTTGTATATTAAAATTAAAAGAGTGAGCATTGAAAATTAATATACCCGTATATGAAAACAGTTTTTGTATACTTTTTCGCAATTTTCAAATACATTATTGGAAATTAAAACACTTATTTCTTAAAATTGCAATCAACCATTGAAATTTTTTTTCAATTTTGTAATGAAATTTAATATACAGTATAGGAAATTTCAATAACAATTATACGAACTCGAAATTAATATACATGGTATTGGAAAATTAATCATTTCATCTTAAATTTAATATTTGGATATTAAAATTAAAAGATGAAAGTTGAAAATTCAAATCCCCGTATATTAAAATGGTTTCTATATGCTTTTTCGCATTTTTAAGATACGTTATTGGAAATTAATACACTTATTTTCCAAAATTACAATCAATGTTAGCGGCCGTGCTAGTTGACGCATCCACCACTATGCGTCGCATGCGCTCGGACCTCTGTGCCCAAGCGAAATAGGCATATGACGGTATTATATACCATCATATCCCTAATGTGGATATCTCGGGCGTAACATTTTAGCTGCACTGTGAGAAATTTTTGTATTAAATTTAGTAAAAAATTATGAAGTTTTTATGCATATCCATGATACTAAATTTCATATACAATGTGTACAGTGATATTCCAATATAAGTATATGAAAAATCAAATAACTTCTTTTAATTTTAATATACAAAAGAATATTAATTTTCATATCTTTTTTCATATGATTGTGCTTTAAAAATCATACTATGTATTGGAATTTTAATATACGAACGTATATTAAAATTCATATATTGTACATGCATAAAAACTTCATATTTTTTTTATTAAATTTAATACAAAATTTGTTTACAGTGCATATTGCACTTGCAATGATATATTGCAGATATATTGTGGCAACATTGCTACGCAACATCGCACTAAGACTTCTCAGCAATGTTTCGGGAATGTTCCTAAGCATCATACCTGCAATATTTTGTTGAAACGTTGCGAGTAAATTGCAGCAATATTGGTGAGATCGAACTTCAAATTTTACAACTACACGAGCGTAATAAATATGAAAAAGATCTATTCATTTTTTCCTCATAAAATATCAATAACGATTGATTTCGAGTCATTTCCTTATTTCATATTTATATTCAAAATTATGTTGTGCTTTTGACAATCATAAGACATGTGATATTAATAATATTAAGACATTGTGATATTAGCATTGAAAAAATGTTTATCAAAAAAGCTATAAAACCAAAATATATTTTGTTTCTGAATGATTCTTATTCGTAAAATATGACTATATTTTTCTAAAAGTTTGATGACTCGGTCAAAAAAAAACGGCTCGACCGATTGTTTTGAAAATTGGCATGGTTTTTAGGTATGCATTGAGCTAAAAAAGGACCTCAAAACATTCGTATTTTTCGCAATATCTGCAAAGTTGTGGTAGATTTTCTAAAACAAGAAAAAAAGCTTATTTTTTGGACTTTTTCAAGTTAAAATTAAACATGGAAACAATTTTTTTTCGCTTATGACAATAACAGACACTTATAGAGGGTAGTTTCAAGTTTCCGAAACCCACCGTCTACTCGCTATACGATCGTTAGTTCCAGAAATATCGAAAATTAAAAAAAAAGACGAATTTTTGTTCAATTGCCGATATCTCAGCGAAAAACGGTCGTAGAATCAAAATAAAAAAGCAATTTAAAGCCAAAGAATTCAGCTAAATAATCCATAGATTGGTTGAGCTCGGAAAATTTTTTTGGAGCCCATCGACTGTTTTGAAAAAAGCAAAAATTTCGATAAAATTTTTACCGTGATATTTCTTTCGACTGCGTCGAGGGTGATGCCCACAAAAATTTTTTGACTCAAGATTCCAAAACTAGAAGATTGAAGCTTCAAAATGCTTCTTTTTAATAATTTGTACGACCAAAATCAACAAAGTTACAGCCTTTGGAACATCGCTGAAAAATCTCGAAAATTTTGCTGTTCCCTTAATTTTTTGACTGAGTGTACGTGCGAAAAATTTTCTGTCTATACTGTGAAAAAAAAAAATACTTGCGACGGAGCCGTCTTTTAAGCGACAGAAATTTGTCTGCACATGGAATATGAGCGAAATTCGTTCGTTACTATCTCTAATATTATTTAACGTAGAAAAAAATATTCAGGTAGCAGAGATTTCCGAAAGAGAGCGAAAGAAAGAATACTCTCGCCGGGTACGTTTTTTGGCCGACCAAAATTTTTCCGTACATAGAATATGATCAAATTCAATTAAAAAATATATTTTCTTGCTCCCCTAGCCTAACGACAGCGCGCTCTGACGGATTTTTTCAAAATGAACTTGTTTCCGTAAAATACAGGGCGTCCCATGGGTGAAGGTCAATACCGCGGGGGTACGATCGTGGCGTAATATCGAGTAGAAAAGTCCTTTGCCATTTTTTGATATCTTGAACCGCTGAATTGTTATTGAATTTTTTAATTAGCCAATGAGATGCGCCCATAAAGAAGAGCCACAATCCCGCCCACCTCCCTCATTGGCTGATTTAAAAAATTAATAACAATTCAGGGCTTCAGAATACCAAAAAATGGCAAAGGACTTTTCTACTCGATATTACGTCGCGAATCTACCCTTACGGTATTGACCTTCACCCTTTGGATATCCTGTATATTTTCAATGTATCCAATAATGTATTCACATAAATATTCCACTTGAATTAATTCTCAAGAGGGTTGTATTTCGATAATTCGCCAGTGAACACCCCAGTCCCTCTTTTCCTTCTTCACGGAATATTTTCAGGATGCTCGTAAAAGTCGTATAATATCGTATAAAAGTGTCGATAGAAATTCCCGAGTCGTTGTAATTGGTCTTTCGAGCGAAATCAAATATCATTTTCCAAGCATTTACGTTCGGATGGACGAACACTTCTCAGTCAACATCGCAGTCCATTTCCCATGTCTATTTCTCTGGTGTGGATAAGCATTGAGTATATTTAATAAATGACGATTTCAGGAGGGTCATATTGGCCTAGCATCGTCGGGAAACTCGAAGTTGAGTGCACTCGAATTTGGTGACATTTGGGTTGGGTCTACCTTTCCTCGTGACGTTACCTTTTTCTCTCCATTGTCGCGTACTTAAAAATTGCTCCTGACTTCTTCGGGGCACGGGCCATTATGTTCAATTTCCTCGGTTGGGCCTTTCACGAAAGGGGCCCAGCGTTGATCAGCCAATGTGACGATGTTGGAGGATTCACGGGGTCAATTTTGTTTGAGAGACTCTGTCAATTCAATGATATTGAAGAGTGTCGTATAAAAGCCTATCCTCGCGTGTATTTCAATGAAAAAGTCACTTTGTCAAAGACCTGCCTCCGATTTTTCGAGTTCATTGATGCTCCTTCTGCTCAGTTCATCTTTTGACCGATGGTCCATAGTTGCAGCTTGCAACAAGGTTTATTATACGTGTATCTCTCGAGTCCTCTCTCTCTCTCTCTCTTTTCCATTTTTGGGTCCCACACACATAAAGCTTTGTCGACTCGAGCACAGAAGTTCCTTCTAGAAAGCAAAACGATTCGTTATGTATCTTTTACGAGAGTCACGACAAAACGAACGTCCCGATGAATCGCCCTCGTCTTTCCATTATGCGCTAAGTAATTGTTTGCTCAGGGTTTTTCGATTGGAAAGAAAAATCTCGCTCCTTTCACTGCGGGAATCTCTTTGCGGCTTCCACCAGCGAGAGTCCCAAAATGCTTATGCTTATATTGGTGTTTTTATTGCTCTTCCATTGATCTCGACCATTCAGGAATCGAGGAATCTCGATCATAGTTTCTCGAGGGAAAACAAAATGCCAGAATACTTTTTTCAATGTGTAGAAAAATTGAATCTGCTTGGATCAATTATTATTATTCGAATATTCGAATTTACGAATTATTCAAGACAAATCGAATCGAATAATTCACTGAGAGAAAAAATTACTGAATTTGAGAACATAAATTTATTTATTGCACTCCGTGCGTAAAGTGACCACTTCTCGCACGCTTCGCTCCGCTGTGCGTGCGAAAAGCGGGCACTTTACGCACTCGTGCGATAAAATTTTGTGCGATACTCGTGCGAGAAACTTTTTCTCAACTCGTGTGATTGCAGCATTCGCCTTCCGCTCATGCTGCAAACTCACACTCGTCGAGAAAAAGTTTCATCGCACTCGTATCGTAATGTACTATTATTGCACTCCGTGCGTAAAGTGCCCATTTTACGCACCCTTCGTGTGCGTAATATGGCACTCTCCGCACTCGTGCAATAAAATTTTGTACAAAACTCGTGCGAGAAACATTTTTCAACGCACTCGTATCGTAATGTAGTTTCAACGCACTCGTATCGTAATGTACTATTATTGCACTCCGTGCGCAAAGTGCCACTTTGCGGTTATAACTCCTAACTTTTTTCAAGTGCATAGTAGTAGTTGATAGCGTAATAGGTCGCGTGTTAGGTAGTTAGGTAGGATAGATATGATGGTAGGTAGGGTCGAGGGTTCGAATCTCGGTCGGACGGAGAAATTAGATCGGAGAATTGGCGCAGATTTGTCTTTTTTTTTTTATTTATCTCTTTTTGGGGTCACTAAACTATACATATTGGATTATTTGGCAAGGGCTATATATTTTTTATAAAATGTTTAGCAACAATCAATAAACACGCATTTGATTGAATCAATCATTTTTCCTGTTGATTGGACTAATTAATTTGTTGATTCAACAAATTTTTTTTCTCAGTGCTTCCCGTATTAAAAGACGTGCATGTTTTGATTGATAAAATGTGTTCTCGATTCAAACAACATATTACATATAATTGATAACACATTGTTAGATTCAAGTAAATTCGTTTATTGAAACAGAAATTTATAGAATTGACCGAAAAAAATGAACCAAGTAAATATATAAGGGAACCAATGTAAGATGTTTTGGCAAATAATGAAAAAAAAAATGATTTTTTGCCTTCAAAACTTTATTTCATGGGTTCTAGTAATTTTTTCTCTCAGTGTTCGAATTGAGTTTCGAATAGAATAATTCAAGCTACTCGAATAATAGTTCGAATTATTCAAGCTATTCGAATAGTTCGAATAATTCGCATTATTCGAATAATTCGTATGTTTCGAATAGTTCGAATAATTCGTATGGTTCGAAGAGTTCGAATAATTCGTATGGTTTGAAGAGTTCGAATAATTCGAATGATCTGAATAATTCGAATGGTTCGAATAATTCGAATGGTTTGAATATTCGATTCGAATTTCGAATTTAACAAATGGCATAGGGTATACTTTTATCAACTTTTGCCAGAACTTTTTGGCTAAAACTTGCAATAATTTTAGAAAAAAAAAACACTTTTTTAGAGCAATACATTTTTGGGGGGATTTTCAAAGAAGCGATGCGATAAAAATTGTGCATCTGTCCGTGCCAAATTCGAGTATTTACTGCTCCAAGATCGCCTTCGATGAATGTCAGAGGCCAATGGTATGCCATTTCCGTTTGACCCCGTCGAACAATGAGAGACACGCGGAGGTATATATTACATTGGCGAGTGCATCCACTCTACTCGGTTACCAGACATATTCTGCCTCTCTCTTTTTTTCTTCAAGATCACGTAGAAGAGGCCTCGCTCATTCAAGGATCCGAGGAATCTTATGAATGGGTTTTCTTCCCTCGCACACGCTGTGGCTCAGTCAGTGTTCGTTCACTTTGAGGGCCCAAAGCCCTCAGAAAGACGAGAAGGAATGCGTATACTTTGAGATATACGTGGAGTGACTTTGTAGTGGCGAAAAATTCATTGACTAGGCAATGAATGCCCTTTTTTCGGCAAGCATTTGACGAGCGTGCGCTCCAACCGCGTTTCATTCCCTCGAGGGTCACTTGACCGACTAGTGCACTTTGTATGCACATGCACTTTTACTGAGGTCCTTTTTTTGGTCCAAATTTGGGAGGGAGAAAAAACTTTAGAATGTAGGAGAATTTTGCTGGGAAAACTTATTCCTCCTGGACCAGATTCGTCAAGGATTCCTTCGTGAAACTGTTTTTCCTCATTGTCAGGATCACATTCGTTGAAGACCATAGGAAACACGCGTTCATTTTTTGAGCATTTTGGACAAAATTATGAATTAGGCAGGTGACTTCCATGAAAATTCAGTATATGGTCAGCAGTATATTTCGACGGCATTATGGAAGAACGTGCTATCCCAAATTGTGCTAGAAGAACGTGCTATTTTAAATTGTGCTAGAAAAACGTGCTATCTCAAATTGTGCTGGAAGAACGTGCTATCTCAATTTGTGCTAGAAGAACGTGCTATCTCAAATTATGAGAGAAGAAGGTAGTATCTCCAATTGTGATCAATTGGAGATACCACCTTCTTCTCTCATAATTTGAGATAGCACGTTCTTCCAGCACAATTTGAGATAGCACGTTTTTCTAGCACAATTTAAAATAGCACGTTCTTCTAGCACAATTTGGGATCAAATTATGAGAGAAGAAGGTAGTATCTCCAATTGTGATCAATTGGAGGTACCACCTTCTTCTCTCATAATTTGAGATAGCACGTTCTTCTAGCACAATTTGAGATAGCACGTTCTTTTGGCACAATTTGAGATAGCACGTTCTTCTAGCACCATTTGAGATAGCACGTTCTTCTAGCACAATTTGAGATAGCCCGTTCTTCCATACTGCCGTCGATTTGTTGATATATTAAGAATATATAATTCACATATGAGGGATTCTCCGTCAATTCAGCCACTTTTATTTCGACCACCTCAGATGTGCCCTATAATTGGTTACATCAAAGTACTACTATGAGGCATTCTATGTGAATTTTTTCAGATTTTTTAATTCAACATTTTAGAAAATACCATTTTTTTTCCAAATTAATATATCTCGGACACTTGAAATAACTGAAAAAAAATGTCTACACATAAAAGTTGTAGTTCTGTGTTAGCATTCGAGCGGAATATTTGAAATAATTTTTACGTTTCGGTAACGCTGATTTTTTACCAAAAAGGGGAATAATTATTTTTTTATTCAAAAAAGGCCATTTTTTTGGCTGAAAAAATTACAGAGTCTTCCAGCATATCTGACAATATCGCAAAAAAATCGTGATTTTTTTCAGATTTTTTAATTTGGGCTAAGAATTGGGCCCTTGAATAAATGCCTGTAAGTTTTTTCAAATTATTCGTTTCCCCCCCGGTCACCGAAGTCGGTATTTTTTTTTTAAACACCCTTAATTCATACGAAAACGTTTGGAAAACGGCCCACCCAATTCGGATGTCTTTTAGTAGCACTTTCATATAACCAATTATGGGGCACATCTGAGATGGTCGAAAAAAAGTGGCTGAATTGACAGAATCCCTCTGTAAGGTTTCATCGGTTAAAAAAGGCTTTTATTGCCCTCCGGACGTAAAAGTGCCTTTTTACGCCCACTTCGTGGGCTTAAAAGGCACTTTACGCCGTCGGGCGATAAAATATTGTATGACCCTCGTACAAAAAAACTTTTTCTGACTCGTGTGATTGCAGCATGAGCCGAAGGCGAATGACACTCGTCAGAAAAAGTTTTTTTGTCCTCGGGTCATAATGTACTATTATATCACTCAGTACAATAATGGACGCTTTTACGTCCGCAAGCGGACGTGAAAACATCCATATTACACCTCGTGATATAAAATATCGTACATCACTCGGAGTAAAAACATTTTACGTCCTCGTGATGTAATGTACTATTTTTCCAACAGCATCGCAAATTTTGGCTTAAAATAAATAATAGGTTAAGAAACAACAACAGGAAACACGCCTCTATTTTTGGTGCATCAAAACGATGAATTAGGCGAGTGAATAGTTGTTGAAGTTAATTTCGCCACAGGGGACTCACTGTTTTTTCTTCTTCTTGGTCACCAAAAACAGTGACTCATCGTATTATTCAAAGGAGTTGCTCGTTGGAGGAGGCATTCCTGGTAGAGTTAACGAGAGTCTCGAGGCAAAAGTGCTTAATCGCGATACGCCCTCGTGTATGCGCCGTACCTGAAAAGGAGGAGAGAAAAGATGGAGGAGAAAAATAATCCACGCGCGCGAAGGAATAATCGATTCACCAGCTGCTCCTCTCTCCCTTACTCTTTTTCCTCTCGATTGCAACGTTGCAATAGAAGCGGAAGGAAGGAGGAGGAGAAGGCGAAGTAGGAGAAGGAGAAGGAGGAGAAGGGGAAGGAGTAGGAGGAGGGGGAGGGAGGAGGAGGAGGAGGAGGAGGAGGAGGAGGAGGAGGAGGAGGAGGAGGAGGAGGAGAAGGAGGAGGAGGAGGAGGAGGAGGAGGAGGAGGAGGAGGAGGAGGAGGAGGAGGAGGAGGAGGAGGAGGAGGAGGAGGAGGAGGAGGAGGAGGAGGAGGAGGAGGAGGAGGAGACTCCACACACAGACAAGCAAGACACCCCGAGCATATTTTCTCGCTCTTTGGAGGAGACACGTGGGTGGCGGTGTAGCACTTTGCCGGCTTTATAAGAGTCGCAGGAATCGTCCTTTTGGCTCATCCTCTGCTTTTTTTCTCCTTTTATCGTCTCACTCCACGATATTCTCTGCTCTCTCGCTCCCTCCTCCTAAATTCTTCCACACTTTTCATTCTTACTCGCTCCGTCTTGCGTACCCTCTCTCCTTGCTTACTTTGACAGGAGCGAGAGAGTGGAGGGAAAAGAAATGTTTTTTGTATCGTCGCACCATTACTCGACAAAGTCCTTTGCCGTTTTGGTCCTTGATGGATGTCCGTTGTGTGGGCATCGGACGACGCCATTCTCGACGTTTTCTATACGCTCTTTCCAATGGGCCTTACCCCCACTCCCTCTCCTCTCTCTCTCTCTCTCTCTCTCTCTCTCTCTCTCTCTCTCTCTCCTTCTCTCTATCTCTCTGTGACCAAAATTCAACGTTGGGACCGCCGCGGATCTAAAACCGCGTTTCTGATCCGCAAGGATAATTTCTCTCGCCTCGGGCCCAAAGCCCTCATCCCTCCCTTCTCCTCCTTTAACTCTGCTTCTCTTTCGCTCCCTCCCTCCCTCAGTTTGAGACCCAAAAGGGGTTTCACGACCAAGTACCCACTTTACGACGTCTCCAAGAGATACAAAGGACTGCGGATCCCTGGAATAAGTGGGAATATATGTGTGCACGACTATATCTATTTTATTTCCTACCAGTACCGGCTATTCCTTTTTTTTATTTTATTTTTTTATTTTAAGATGTATTGACTCGTCGAGGGGGAAAATATGTACTCGAGTATACGTGGTACTCAATTGATAAACCTCGATAAATTGTGTTATTTGAGTCTTGTGTTATTGAGCCTCTGGTCTTACCTTAAGGCGGTATTCTGGTCTAGAATTTTTGGAAAATGAATTTTTGTTTGCGTATGCTTAAAGTTTAGGCGCCATTTTGGGAGAAAAAATTTTTCTGTTTTTTTTTCTGACAATGAGGTAGGTCTGTAACGACCTTCTTACTAATTAAGAATCTTTTTTTTTCAATTTTGTATCCGATGACTAGAAGGGTTTTAATCGTGTCAGCCAGAATTCTTTTTTTTTAGCCTCAACTTCACCAGCTTGTAACTTATTAAAATTTCATCTTTTTTTCTCGATTTTTTTTTTGTCAATTGTCAAAATCTCAATAAATATATGTTGTAAAAAAAGGAATAATGATTTTTTTTTTTTTTATTGAGCTCGTCAAAACGCTCAAAATGTATGTCTCTAGACCAGAATACCGCCTCGAATTCTGTGGAAATTAAAATTTAATCTACCCGCTCAAATAATTAATTTTTGCTATTTTTTTTTTCAATAAAATGAAAACTTGTCAGCGTTGAATTTGCTTGAAATCCTATAGGAATTTCTGTGTAGGAATGGCACTCTGACTTCGCAATCTCTGCTTTGGCCAACTCTTTCGGGGACTTTATCCGATCGTCCACGCCCTTACTTTTCATTGGCGTCCCTTTATTTTCCCTCACATGAGCAAGGCATTATTTACCGACAGCTGAAAAAAAATACTTCTGCGATATGACGACAGACCCGTGGAAGGGGGGGGGGGGCAAAAATTGTGGCTCGTCCGCGCGTGTCGATTTATTTTTCGCGATATACCGGTGGACTCCTGCCTTTGATCTCGCGTGCAAAATATTCGACGTGAATGTATGAATCATGCATTGAAATGTATATAGGGAAAAGGGGGGCAAAATGGACACTACCTGGAAATTTTTATTTTTTCGAAAATAAGTAAAATAAAATTTGTATTTTCATGTCACAATAGTACATTATTGCACTCCGTGCGCAAAGTGCCACTTTGCGCACGCTGCGCGTGCTCAAACTGGCACTTTGCGCACTCGTACAATAAACTTTCGTACGATACTAGTGAGAGAAACTTTTTCTCAACTCGTGTGATTGCAACATTCGCCAGCGTGCACAAAGTGGCACTTTTGCGCACGGAGTGCAATAAATAAAATTTACAAAATTTAAATTTAATATTTCCAGTGATGCAGGCCCTCGTATTATCCAAGTATTTTAGTAAAAATGGTTTACTGTAATACTATTAGAGGAGGTTGATTTTTTTTTAATGCGATTAGAATGAAAATTAGAAAAAAATTTCCACCTCTTCAAAGAAAATTGTCATCAAAATATCAAATCTGGTTTTGATTTTGCTTGGTTGATTTTTTTTAATGTATATTACTGTATTATAATAATTCAATTGAACGTCAATTATGATAATTCCCACATTTCATAATTTTAAAAAAATTTCAATTTTTTTCGATAAATTTGGATTGGTCCATTTTGCCCCCACTTCCCCTGTTCGTCTCCCTCTCCGGAGGCTCCGGTAATTTCGTGGGCGTACAAAGAGCTCGAGAGTTACGAAATAAAAAACGGAACGTAATGATAATAATAACGGAAAAAAAATTAAAATATGCCGGAGAGTACAGAAAGAGAGGCAGAGAGAGTAGGGAAGAGGATTGGAGAGGATTTTTGAGATTTCCGAGGATTAATTTTCCATGTGCTGGAAGCTTCGAGGAAGTGAGGAATGGAATACAAAAAATGGTCTTTTATCGTGCATCATTATTATCCATTGCCAAAAAAAAAAAAAAAAAAAATTGATGGAAAAATGGAAAAAAATAAAAATGTATCGCGTTCTTTTGTTTCTCATTGATCGACCGTGTGAGTTTGTATTTGTCAAGAAAAACACGGGGTAGATCGTGGGTCGGTAACATTGCTCTCCCAAATGAATGGTCCGCAATTACCTGCAATTTGCCGCTCGTACCTGCAGCCCACTTTTTTTTCCTGACAATATGGCCCACCCCTTGTCGTCTCACCCCCGCTTGAACCGCTTGTTTCGCGGTTTGCTTTCTTGAGCTCGAATAATAGGGGAGGGTGGGGCACGATGGCCCCCCCCCCAAATTTGGTCATTTTTTTTTGTTTCTTGTTATATTATCATAAATCTGATGTATTGACTTATTTTTAAGTCGATCTACGATACCTGGGGCATAATGGACCACCCTAAAAAATTAGGTGAACTTATGTTTCGTTTTTCTTCAAATTATGATGAATTTTATGTTTCCATCAATTTTCTAGGCCGATGCACTTCATCCGGGGTAAAATGGAGCATGACGGAAATTGAAAAAAATTTATTTTCAACAAAATTGAACATTTTTCAGAAGAAAACAAAATTATCTATTATCTAAAAAAATAAAAAAGACAATAATAGAAGTTTTCTCTGGTCACAAAGCAAAGTTCTACTTCTTCTTCTAAAGGAAAAAAATTAAAAAAATTGTTTTCGAAAGTTATGCGCAATTCAAATGTCACCATTTTTTCAATTTTTCAAATTAATTTTTTTAATATCTCGAAAACTATTATAGTTACGATAAAATCGTTCTAGGTTAGCCTTGAAGAGTATACTTGAGGCTACGAAAAAAAAATATTCCGAAATAAATTTGAAAAGTTATGAATTTGGAGAATTTTGAATTTTTAAAAGTCGTGAAAATCCATGATCAACATTAAATTTTTGATTCAATTTTTTTTATATAATACCTTGTACTGATCTTGAAAGATCCTGAAATTTAAAGAATTAAGTTTTTTTTTAAATATGAATTTTTGAATTTTGGTAGAAAAAAAAATTAAGTTCTAAGCTCTGAGTGAAGTAAAGTCAAGCAATGATTTAATTTTGTAATTTTAAGCTTCGAGTTAAGTAAAGTTAGGCAATCATGTAATTTTGTAATTTCGAGCAGTAAAAATTCCATGATTCCTCAGATTTACTGAACTTAGAGGTAAACAAATTTTTTTTTACCAAAATTCAAAAATTCATATTCTTGAAAAAAATAACGCAATTCTGAACATTTCAGGATCTTTGAAGATCAGTCGAGGTATAACATAAAAAAATGAAACCAAAAATTTAATGTTGATCGTGGATTTTCACGATTTTTAAAAATTTAAAATTCACCAAATTCACCATTTATCAATATTTTTTTTCGGAACTAACCCAGAACGATTTTTTCGTAACTATATAATAGTTTTCGAGATATTTGAAAAATAAACTCGAAGAATTCCAAAATATTGTGAAATTTTTAATTATTTGCATACCTTTCGAAAGAAAATTTTTTAATTTTTTTCCTTTGGTAAAACTTCGTTTCACGATAAAATAAAACTTTTGACCGAATTTCATCGAAATTGAAAGGGGCCGATTCCAACCATTGGTCGCTTTGACATAGAATGACCCAGTTGAAAAATATAGAAGTTATTTATTATTCAACGAATTTTTAATTAATCTATATATTTTTTATGTTAAACAAATAAACAATAACATTAATTATGACTTATGAAAAACAATTTTTTTAAAGCTTTTCAAAAACAACAATTTTATCATTTTTCGGAGGGGGGCCGTCTTGCCCCAGTCGCCCCTGCGTATAGGACAGCAAACAAATTCACCAAACGGCGCTGAGATCCTTTCAACCCCGGGCGATCCATCGATCGCCGGGTAATTGTCAGCGCTCAGCGCCCCGCGACGCGCAGGTGTAAACCTGAGAATTCGCGCACTTACCCATACCAAACACTCACATGTACATGCCCATACATACATATTTAGCGAAGGTAGAACAAAACATTGCGGTATTCCGCTTTCTCTCTCGTTAAGGCCCCGGAGGGTGCGACGTAAATACGTTAATATATCTGCTTGGGCGCGCGAGGGTGGAAGATTTCTTGCTTGAGAATACTCGCATCGACGTTTGCATGTATATGGGGCATTCCACGTCAAATCGACCACTTTGGAACTCGACCCTTCTCGATTTGGCTGAAACTTTTTTTAATTTTTTTTACCCCATCAAAAACATTTTGCCGAATTTTTTCAAATTTTTACGCTCAGCCGATAAAGAGTTATAAATTTTTCAAAAAAATTTGCTCTCCATTTTTCAAATAGCTATAACTTTTTCAAAATTTGACGTATAGGGGCGATTTTTTTTTCAAAATTTTTGTTTTTTAATGTACTTTTTGAACAAAAATACAAAAAAATTATGAAAACCCATCTTCAACATTTTTTTTCAGATTTTCGGAAAAAATCGGAAATTTCTCCATGATTAGCATTTTTGATTTTTTTTTCTTTTTATTATATCAGACTTTGACATTTTCTGCAAATCCTTGAATTATTTCAGAGTGGTGTTTTTTCGATTTCGATTTTTTTTTCCAATGGAAAAAAAAACTTTCTTTCAACTAGCCTTAGTTCTCATAAGACCATTCTGCAAATTTTTGAGGGTGTTCAGAGGACTTCCAAACTTGAAAAAAATAAATAAAAAACAAAGATTGAAAATGGTATTCATCGAGAAATTTTCGATTTTTTCCAAAAATCTAAAAAAAAAAAACGATGAAGATGCGTTTCAATAATTTTTATATTTTTTTTTCGAAAACTGTTTTTAAATTTTGTTTTCGAAAAAAATATAAAAAAGTTATTGAAACGCGTCTTTATCGTTTGTTTTTTAGATTTTTGGAAAAAATCGAAAATTTCTCGAAGATTACCACTTTCAATTTTTTTTTTTTTTTTTCATGTTTGGAAGTCCTCTTAACATCCTCAAAAATTTGCAGAATGGTGTTATCAGAAATAAGGCTAGTTGACATTTTTTTTTTCAAATGGAAAAAAAATAGAAATAAAAAAATCACCACTCTGAAAAAATTTGAGGATTTGCAGAAAATGTCAAAGTTTGATATAATAAAAAGAAAAAAAAATCAAAAATGGTAATCATCGAGAAATTTTCGATTTTTTCCAAAAATCTAATAAAAAACGATGAAGATGGGTTTTAATTATTTTTTTATATTTTTTTTCGAAAACTGTTTTTGAATATTGTTTTCGAAAAAAATACAAAGAAATTATTAAAAGGCATCTTCATCGTTTTTTTTTAGATTTTTGGAAAAAATCGAAAATTTCTCGATGATTACCATTTTTAATTTTTTTTTGTTTTTTTCAAGTTTCGAAGTCTTCTGAACACCCTCAAAAATTTGCAGAATGGTGTTCCGAGAAATAAGGCTAGTTGAAAAAAAGTTTTTTTTTTCAATTGGAAAAAAAAATAGAAATCGAAAAAACTCCACTCTGAAAAAATTTGACGATTCCCAGAAAATATCAAAGTTTGATATAATAAAAAGAAAAAAAAATCAAAAATGGTAATCATCGAGAAATTTTCGATTTTTTCCGAAAATGAAAAAAAAAACGATGAAGATGGGTTTTTATAATTTTTTTGTATATTTTTTCAAAAAGTACATTAAAAAACAAAAATTTTGAAAAAAAATCGTCCCGATACGTCAAATTTTGAAAAAGTTATAGCTATTTGAAAAATAAAAAGCCAATTATTTTGAAAAATTTATAACTTTTTATCGGCTGAATGGAAAAGTTTGAAAAAATTATGAAAAATGTTTTTGATAGAGTCAAAAAAGATAAAAAAGTTTCAGCCAAATGGAAAAGGGTCGGGTTCTAAAGTGGTCGATTTGGCGTGGAATGCCCCATATATAAGCGTTGGCAAAGAAGGTTCAAACGGAGGTTTCTCCTTTAAAGCCGCGGATCTTCGCTAATTCGCTAACTGCCTCGAGAAATATCAATTTGTCGATGCGAGCGAGATTATTCGCAATCTCTTTTTTTCCTTCTCTATCTCTGTCTTTCGCTTTGGTGAAATTTTGGCATGGCTATACTAAATCTTTCGGAGAAGTCAGTAAGAAGTCAGATGAGCAGAGAGAATAATGGGACTGCTTGACGTAAAATTTGAATTAAATTATAAAAATGTTTACGATAATTCTTGAAATGTCTTGTGAATTCAAAGAATCCCTTATAAGTGAGATTTTGGCACATTTACAGCTGCGCCACTCGTTTATCTACCAGAAATACATCTCTACCAAATAATAATACTCTCAAATAATATTTCTACTACAGAATTTTTCTGCCACTTGACTCCCATTTTTCAATTCTACCAGATTACAAGTCTCCACTTCTCAAATCCTGCGATCCCGTACTTACCGACCGCAGGGCAACTGTGTTATTTCACTGGGGCGCGCTCTAATGTCGGTAAGGTATCGGCCAATTGGCAAGCCTGCGACTTTGTTTCTGTTGCAGAGATATTACCGGAGAGATTACTGAGGGGTTTACTTTGTGGTGGAGACATTATTTGAGAGGGTTATTATTTTGTAGACATTTATTCGGGTGGACTAATTCGTTGGTAGGGTTAAAACGTTTGGTTTCGCAGAGATATTATACGTTAGATTTGTTATTTGATAATGATATTAAGATAGTATTTTATTATGGTATCGATATCCTATTTACCAACCACAGAGAGACTGTGTGTTTTTATTGGGACGAGCTCCAACGTCGGTAAGTTACCGGCCATGCTGACAAGCCTGAGCCTTTGCTTTTGTCGTTTTTGTTGTGAGATGTTACCGCAGCGTTTACTGAGATATTTTGGTTCTAGGGTAGAGACATTATTCGAGTTATTGTTGAGTGGGAATTTATTTTGGTAGACTTGTTATTTGGTAGGGTTTTTCGAAACGCTTCGGTTTGGCAGAGATGTTAAATGAAAGACTGGTTAATTGGTATTGATATTGCGGTAGTATTTTATTGTAGTATTGACACTCTACTTACCGACTGCAAAGCGACTGTGTGTTTTCATTGAGGCGGGCTCCAACGTCGGTAAGTTACCGGCCGAGTTGACAAGCCTGAATCTTTGTTTTTAGTTAATGGGTCGTGTTTCTTTGTTGTAGAAGTGTATCGTCTGGTGCAGAAATGAAAGGTAGAGTTCTTTTTCAAAAGCTTGACCCTCCTCACCATTCTGGGGAAAACACTTGTGTCCACTTGGACGAGAGTTTCTCGTGTGACCCGAGATCCTGCCGGAGGGAAATTCGATATCGCAAAAGTGTGCACATATATATGCATACGTGCGTGCCTTGTTCAATCTCAGGTCTGCCTCTTGCTCTCGGATAGAACTTGTGGCTAATGTCCTGTGGATTACCTGCACGTGGAACACCAACGAGCGTGTGTCCCGTTCCTGTAATCCAGAGTGAAAGAGAGGCTGAACGAGGATGGAGAGGAAGGAGGGGAGAGGCACACGCGAGTAATATAACAACCAGCAAACTATCGGGTTTCCAAGAGAGTGTCACAAGGACTCAATAGAGGGCGAGCCAACCCTGGCAAAAAAAACTATCGAGTCCCCGTCCCGGCTGTCGAGCGAGAGATTCTCTGTACGCTTCTTGGCTTCTACGCTGATTCAAGCCCCGGACACAATGTAAAACATGAGAGATAGGAATAAGAATCAGCCAATCGCCGCGCACTTTAGAGAAGCCACCCCAATCAGGTGGCTTACTCTTATTCCTTAATTCTTATTTTTGTCATTGTGTCCCTACCACAGAAACCTCCACCACAGAAACCCCCCAAGCAGTAATCCCTCTCTTGGCCATTCATCGGTAATTAGCAGTCTTCCCGCTGGAATTCGTCCAAGCTAGAAAAAGGAGCAAGCTATGTCAATGACTGCTTTCACTATTCGTTGCCCGTGTGGAAAATAGTTAAGGAAGCCCTGGTAATAATCGGGGCCCGGGTCGGCTTAAATGTGGAAACCCTAATATGATTTTCCCGGGTACAGCCTGAAAAGGCCCCGATAAGACAATAAAAGGTTTTTCCGTTTCAAATTCAATAGGGCCTTAATAGGTAAATCAAGGCACGGCCCGGTCTGGATTAAATAGGGTTTCCAGTTTAAAATTCAATAGGGCCTTGATAGGGAAATCAAGG
The DNA here is from genome assembly GCA_946863875.1 of Alloplasta piceator. Lineage (NCBI taxonomy): Eukaryota > Metazoa > Arthropoda > Insecta > Hymenoptera > Ichneumonidae > Alloplasta > Alloplasta piceator. The sequence goes on along the minus strand of OX333077.1, from coordinate 39,737,690 downwards.
CAGGGCCCGGTCTGGATTAAATAGGTTTTCCAGTTTAAAATTCAATAGGGCCCTGATAAGGAAATCAAGGCAGGGCCTGGTCTGGCTTAAATAGGTTTCCAGTTTAAAATTCATTAGGGTTTTGATAGGTAAATCAAGGCAGGGCCCTGTCTGGGTTAAATAGGGTTTCCAGTTGAAAATTCAATAGGGCCTTGAAAGGTAAATCAAGGCAGGGCCTGGTTTGGAGTAAATAGGTTTTCCAGTTTGAAATTCAATCGGGCCTCGCTAGGGAAATCAAGGCAGGGCCCGGTCTAGTTTAAATACAATATAAATTAAGTAATAATATTCATAATTATTTAATAATAATAAATATTATTAATAATAATGAATATACTTAAAAATATTAATAATTATATGTACTATTATCATTTAATATTATTATTATTATTATTATTATTGCTATAATTCATCTGATTCAATATTTAATTTTTATTAATTTAGTTTCAAGACCAAAATTGTTGAACCAAAATTGGCTTTTGGGTAATGAAAATAAATTCCTAATACTTTTTTGGTACGTATTTATTTCTCGGCATGTGTTCCATAAATATAATATTTACATCAGTATATCAAAAGTAGTCGGTGGTGTAGTGGTTAGCGTCCCAGTCTTAGATCGTTAGTTTAGGTTCCATAGGTAGGTAGGTGTCAAATCCCAGTCTGGTCTCGGGCATATTCTAGGGTCCGCGAATTTGCAAGACAACTAAATCAGTCAGAAAAATTCATGAACTTTCAAATTATCGATTATTTTGAATTTAATTCGTGTTGAATTTGAGGATTTGCGTAAAAACGAGGGTCGCGGGTTCAAACCCCACTGAGGGCTAAATTTGTTTTTTCTTCAAATTTTATTTTTTCGTTTCTTAACCCTCAGAAACTATCAATTGTGAATGTAGAATTGAATTTCATCGTAATAAGTGATAAATATATGGAAAAAATAAATAATTCTCTCTTAGGGGCCCCGATACGGAATCTTTTAAGGGCCCCGATACGGCATCTTTTAAGGGCCCCGATACGGTATTTTTTAAGGGACCCGATCGGGAATCTTTGAAGGGCCCCGCTTAATAAAGTGGGACAATCCCTAACGGGACTTGAACGGGTTTCCTTGTTGGGCCCCTGTATTTATTCGGGAAAGTTAATCGGGTCCCTATGAATCCCCTAACAAAATTTCCACACGGGTGATAGCTAATCTTTTTTTTATTTTTTTATTTTATTTAAAAAAAAAATGTAATGCAATTTACTCTTTGATATATAAATTGCCCTCTTGAAATTGCCAGTGTGGCGTTTCTATTTACTTTTCTACGGAGTCTCGACATTTTTTCCCAAAGTTGACGCTCGATATGCGCCGTTGACATTCTTGACAATTTTGTTTGAAGTCGCCGGATTACTAACCTTTATTCTTTGTATTTATTCCACTTAAATTTTACATGCTTCGTTTTTTTTAACATCCTTAAAAAACTAGTGACTTATAAACGTTTTAATTAACTTATTAGCAGATGGGTCATTCTATGTCAAATCGACCTGTAGTTGGAATAGACCCCTTTCAATTTCGATGAAATTTAGTCAGAAGTATTCTTTTATCATAAAACGAAGTTCTACTAAAGAAAAAAAGTTAAGAATTTTTTTTTCGAAAATTCAAAATTTAACCAGATTTTCAATTTTTAAATTTATCAGGCTATTTTCATAAATTAAAAAATTATTTGAATCAACATAATTTTTTTTCTCATTTATTCCGCACTAACTCAACGTTATTCACGGATATATTTATTTCTCCATATAGGAGCGCTCGAGTCGGCGTTTCTGAAGGTAAAACAAAATATGGACCGTGGAGAGTGGAATGAAAAAGTTGAGAGTGCATTCGCGATGCGCTGCATAATGCGTCAATGCATCGCGAGTTCTCGCGAGAGAATTCTGCCGCTCTTTTGCGGACACGTGCAATCTCATACATATATATTAGGGTGGTCCTTGTTTAGGGCTTGGATGAATTTTTTATCAGACGCCCCCAAATCGACTCCAAATAATTCAAAAATAATACCTAATTTGTTTCAGATTTCTATCTAGACTCTAACCCCTCCCGAAAAGAGGGTAGATTTCCCTATTTGAAATATACGTGTTTGGCCAAATTCTCAGTATTTATTTTATTCTGAGTGTAATAATTTTTTTAAAAATCTGTAACTGCAAGATTTTAGTGTTCATTGGTGCTACTATTTGAAGAAAAATTCACATTATCATACGAGTCAATCTAGACGAATTGCAATTCGTCTAATATTCTAATACGGGTCAATCTAGAATGTGTGGCCGAACACGTGTACTTCGAATGGGGAAATATACCCTTTTTCGGGAGTGGTTAGAGTTTAGATAAAAATCTGAAAAAATAAGGGTATTGTTTTTGAATTATTTGGAGTCGAATTGGGGGGCGTCTGATAAAAAATTCGTTCCAGCTCTAAATAAGGACCACTCAAATATATACATATACGTCACGGCGAGGTCCCGCAGGGATTTACTTAATTGCAATTAATGAGGAGAGATATTACGACGCTGTGGGGTCATAAAAGTTAAGGATTACTAATGTGCCGACAGGATTAACGATGTTGAATTATTATAGAAGCATTTCCTCTCTTTCTATCTCTCTTTCTCTCTCTATATATTCGCTTTCAAAGTCTCTTCTCTCTGCTGCGAAAACCAGACGGCATATAATTTTTCAATTATACGCCCCTTAAGGAGTATCTAGGAACCATTCATGTGTCCCAATTCTCTGGGAATTTGGTTCAGGATAATTTGGTTCTTTGATAAAAATTCTTCGTTTTACATTTAATTTTTTTTCTCCGAAACAAGTGAATATATAGCAATGAGAGATACATATTTTTGTAGGAAATTAAACGCTCTACAAAAAAGGTCTCTTATGATTTTTCGATAATCTCACTCCTTCAAAAGTTATTTGAGGTTAAAGTTGAACTTGTAACTAAAATGTACTTGTTAGCCACATTATTTTCCATTCTTCGAAATTATTTCTCAATAATTTTTATTATACCACAGTCAGAATGAGATATTTTTTGAAATGAACAATTAGTTTTTATATAGCGGTAGCTGCGCGGCGCGCTATTGTTTTTTCATCATTTTGTTAATAACATTTTGGAATTATTATTATGCAAAATTAATCTTTTGAGTACCTTAAATATGCATGAATTTTCTCAGATTCTTATGCAATCGAGAAGTGTTCTCAAACTTATGTGCAATGAGCGCTAAGCGACCAAACTCTTCTGCGTTTTACAAATCATTTTGATTGCACTCTGTTGTGACCTCGAATTTCGACTCAACTCGAGAGGAGGAAATGAGGTCCGGATTTGTGGGTTATTTGCCAAGGCAAATGAATTTGCTCGGTTCGACGTAATTTAAAAGCACGTTGACTTTATTGAGAAATAACCGGGATGGTTAATCTAATGATTAATATGTAATTAGAAGTGTAGTTTAGTGATCGACCAACCGCTTCGAGAGTTCCTCGAAGACTGTCGAATTTTGTCGTGAGCTGGAGGCTCACGATTTTGGATAATCGCGTTTCGTCATTTGTACACGCGCTGCATTGTCAGCAGCGGTCAAAGACCTGCAGTTATTTGTTAGCGTTGACAAATCGAACGTTCTGGAACGTCCGGTCAATACTCTCGCTATGTGGCAATAACGTATTGTTGCTACTTGCTCGGGGTACAACATCCCTCCCCCTTTAAATGAAATCACTCCGTGATTTTTGTTGTCTCTCGAAACGGTCGTCGTTACAATTTTGTTTCATGTTATGTTTTCCCATACATATTTTTTTTTTTTTTTTTTTTTTCATAAATAAATTCACATTGTTATTACAAATCTAGTTATGCATGATCCCATACAGTATGTGTCGACTGATTGATAATACATAGTTAACAATTTATTCTTATTTGAATTCAATTTGTCTTTCAAGTTTTTTTTTTTCGTCGCCAATGCGGTTTCTAAAAATGTCATGTTAATTGCAGGTGAATAAGAATTTTGAACTTTTTGTTCTATTTTCGATAAGAATTCGAATCTATAATTATTAGATGTGACGGAACAATTCTCGTCCAAAGCCAGTTTTTCTGTATCAAATATCGTTTCGTGTATCGCTTGTGTCTTGTTACATCTTACTGTCAGCGCGTCGGCTTATTCTATGCTTGTATTGTTGTGCGCGTGTGTGTGGGTTGCTATACATAGTTATCTCGCATGGCACTCCCCGTTTTATCGTTAATATTCCATTTTTTGCTTTACAATAGTAATGATTAACATTTTTTTTTTCATTGATTTAATTCGTGTTCGTTAATTGATATATATCTTTGTAATCTTTCATCGATAATAAAATTTTTTCGCGTAGTCTCTATGAACGAAAATATATTCTCTTTTATTCGTGACGGTAATGTTTTACTTATAGTATACAAATTGTTGTCAATTAAGGGTATTTTTATTACTACTATTAACGCGTAGCGTGTACTACACGCTCCTATATACTTGTAGCTGTAAATATATATATATTTTCCTCTTTTTTGAAAAAAAAAATTTATCCCTTTCTCTGCACATTTTTTCCTCTTTTATCTCTATTCTCTTCGCCTCAATGCTCAACGTAGTGCTTGAGACGATTTATGTGAATTTTTTGTTGCTTTTTTCCACGGCCAATAATGTAGGTAACGGGTGATCCCTTACCCATTATCATATAAGGCCCAATCCATTTTGCCGTTAATTTTCCTGATCGTCCTTGGCGAACTACTGGGCTCGATAGTAATATTTTATCTCCTACCCTGAAATTTTGTTCTTTAGTTTTTTGGTCTTAATATTTTTTTTTTTTTTTTTTTTTTTTTTTTTTTTATTAGCTCAGTGAGAGGTTTTGCGTGTTTTGCGAAATCCAAAACGAATTTCCTGTAATATCCTATCAGTCCCAAAAATGATTGCAATTGTTTCACGTTTTTTGGAGCAGTAAAATCCTGTAATGCCGATATTTTTGAAGGGTCTGGTTTTACCCCGACTTCCGTTATGATGTGTCCCAAATATTGTGTTTCTTTTTTCAGGAACTGGCATTTTCGAGGCTGTATTTTCAATTTTGCCTCTCTCAGTCGCTCGAAAATTTCCTCAAGTCGATCGTTATGTTCTTTGAACGATCTCCCGTAAACGACAATATCGTCTAGGTATACGTAGCATTTTATACCTTGTATTCCTGCTAATACGGCGTCCATTAATCTTTGGAACGTCGGTGGCGCGTTTTTCAAACCGAAAGGCATGCGATTGAATTCGTAATGCCCTAACGGAGTTGAAAATGCTGTTTTTCCTTTGTCTTTTTCCGCCATTGGTATCTGATGAAAACCCGATGCGAGATCCAGAGTCGAAAAATATTTTGCTTGTCCCAACTGGTCCAGTATCTCCGTAATATTAGGCAGTGGGTATGAGTCGCCTTCGGTGACGTCATTCAATTTTCGAAAATCAACTACGACTCTTTTTCTTATTACGCCGTCAGCACCGGTTTTCTTCGGTACCACTAGTAATGGCGCATTCCATTGGCTTTTACTCGGTCGAATAATTCCTTCGTTTAGCATTTCCTTTGTTTGTTTCATCACTTCCTGTTTGTGTACTTCCGGGAGTCGATAGGGACGTACTTTGATCGGTCGAGTATTTTCCTTTACGTGTATTTCGTGCTGCACTTTGTCCGTGCCATATAGGGGTTCACCCTCTATATGAAATACGTCTGCATATTCTTGGCAAAAATTCCTGAGATATTTTTCTTCTTCCGGATTGAGATAGGTCTCTCTCGTAATTTCTCTCCATATATTTTCCATACGTTCATTCGCGTAGTACGAGTTTACTGCATTTATTGCGGCCGTAGGTGCTCGGGTTTCTGCTGCGTCAGCGGAGTCTCCTCTGTCCTCCTCGAGCTCGACCGTCGGTCTCTCTATCTCGAGCGAATATTCATTTGTATTACAAATCACGGTTAAACAACAGTGACCGTTACGTTTGGCAAGCCCTTCGCCAAGTTGCACGCCCTTTTCCAAGGTTCGTCCTGCGATGATTCCTTGCGTCGGGCCGGTCGCCTTTGCGCAAATTAAAATTTCTGCTCTTGCTGGCAGGGACAATTTTTTCGATCCATTTATTGAGGGCATACAGTGCCCATATATTTTAATCGTCTCTCCATTTAAAATGTCGACTTTATGTTTTTTCATAAAATCGATTCCCATTAGCCCATCTATTCCTAATGGTGCATCCTCTTCGAGAACAAAAAATGGGTGATTTATTTTTGCCGTAGGAGTCTCCAGCTCCAGCATGATTTTGCACAATGCCCGGAACGTCATTCCAGTAACTCCTTTAAATTCAACGATTTCATCTATTATTTCGATATTTTGATCGAGCACGCCTTTTTTGATGACGCTGCACTGCGCGCCTGTATCTCCTTTTAGTGTGAGCATTCCACTCTTCGCATGCATTGAAGGGATAAAAAAATCGTTGGCTGCTTCTTCTGTCGTCGGAACATCCATATTAAAAATTTTTTCCATACGTCCTTGCTGCGGATCGTATTTCGTCTTCTCGGGCGCGTTATCTCCAACGTCGCGTAATGTACGTATCGTTGACCTCACAGCTGTGCCCGTATTATTTTTTTCTTGGTTGCGAATCAGCACTCCAATGTCGAATGAACTTAGGGTTTTCTTCTCGGCTATTCCTTCTCGTTTTTCGTTTCGAGATTTTTCTTGTTCTCGATTTTTCCAGCTCGTATCCGTTTGCGTTTGATAGTCCTTCCTTGGTCCTTGATGTTTCTGTTGTCCTTGATTATTTTGTTGCCCTTGATCTCGTATTCGACTGCGACAATCCCTTTGGTAGTGTCCTGGCTTCTTGCAGTAATGGCAGATCACCTCTACCTGATTCATACCTCTCGATGGTGCTGCCGGAAGGCTCTGTCTTCCATAGCCGGAAGTTGTACTTCTGCAGTCCTTGGCCAGGTGCCCTATTCTGTTGCACTTGTGGCATTTTTGTGGTTCTTTTGTGTGCGTTTGACGGTAGATTGAATCTCCTCCTTGCATCGATTTTTCCTCTTCTATTGCGCCCTTGAGCGCCTCGCTTAAATCGGTGAATCCTCGGGCCTTAATTATTACCTGATATTCCCTTTTTAATCCTCTTTCGAAATTATGCAGAGCTAGTTGACGTACATATGTTTCGATTGTTTGTTTGCCCGCGGCTGTAGCTTCGTTTATCGTACTTGCGTCAATTAATTCCATCATTATTCCCTCAAGTCGTTGACCGTAAGCTAATACCGTTTCTCCGTGTTTCTGCTTACACGTATTAAATTCGACTTGCAACGCAGCTACTGTACGTCGCGTGCCATACAAAGCTGTCATTTGTTCTTTAAATTGTCGAAATGAATTTATCTGTTTATATCGCGTATCTTTTCGGGCTTTTCCTACGATTTTTGTCGCTAATACTGATTCTAACAACGACGCGCGATCTCGCACGGCCACGCTTTTATCGGCATAACCGAACGCTTCGATTATATCGTCTACTTCTTCCGGTTTCGATCCGTCAAACCGGGGTATGAGGCTACGGGCCTCCTTAAGGGACATGTATTCCGCATTCTCTGGAGTTTCTTGTCTAGACATATTGTTCGTCTGTCCGTCGATATTTAGCAATGAAAAATCTATCGGGTTTATTTCTCGACCGCGTTCTGTTTCTACTACGTCAAAGGGGTCGCTATTCTCTACTTCAGGGTCGCTGTCCTCTAATTCAGGGTCGAGTCCAATTACAGTGACTCTTCTTTTCTTTTCTATAAATTTAGTACGTCTAGCGGGTACAGGAGTACGTCCAAATTCTTCAGAACTGTCTGTTGCCCTACGTCGTTTTTTTTGAGTTTTCGGTTGATTCTTCTACTCGATCGTAATCTAATGAACGATCAAAAAATGATTCTAGCGATCTCGAAATTGACTTATTTCCGCGTAATTTGAGTCTGTCTACTAGCTCGTCGTCCGACATATGACGTTAAAAAATTGCTGGCTTTGGCGAGTTACAAAAATTTTTGTTCCATCACTTACAGTAAGATGAGAAGACGCATGATGATCTTGACCCTCTTTGCGTTGGTCGTCTGGACTACTGATTGCCTTCTTCAGCGATGTCGTCGCTGGATACCAAGTGCCTCTTCAGGGAGTCTTCGGTTCGGTTGATCGTCCTTCCTTCCTTGATCCTCGGATCCTTGGTCCTCGGTCACCTGGAGTCTTGGAGTATCTTCTCTCGTCCAGTTTCTCGTACAATCGATATTATATCGATTTTTCGAACTGTTGGCATCCCACCGCTGCCACCAATGTTGTGACCTCGAATTTCGACTCAACTCGAGAGGAGGAAATGAGGTCCGGATTTGTGGGTTATTTGCCAAGGCAAATGAATTTGCTCGGTTCGACGTAATTTAAAAGCACGTTGACTTTATTGAGAAATAACCGGGATGGTTAATCTAATGATTAATATGTAATTAGAAGTGTAGTTTAGTGATCGACCAACCGCTTCGAGAGTTCCTCGAAGACTGTCGAATTTTGTCGTGAGCTGGAGGCTCACGATTTTGGATAATCGCGTTTCGTCATTTGTACACGCGCTGCATTGTCAGCAGCGGTCAAAGACCTGCAGTTATTTGTTAGCGTTGACAAATCGAACGTTCTGGAACGTCCGGTCAATACTCTCGCTATGTGGCAATAACGTATTGTTGCTACTTGCTCGGGGTACAACAACTCGTACAATAAAGTTTCGTACGATACTAGTGCGAGAAACTTTTTCTCAACTCGTGTGATTGCAACATTCGCCTTCGGCTCATGCTGCAAACTCACATTCGTCAGAAAAAGTTTCATCGCACTAGTATCGTAATATACTATTATTGCACTCCGTGCGTAAAGTGACCACTTCTCGCACGCTTCGCTTCGCTGCGCGTGCGAGAAGCAGGCACTTTACGCACTCGTGCGATTGAAGTCCGTGTACACGATAACTCAAAATCTACTGGACCAATCGCTCTGAAATTTTGCACAGTACTTCTTCACATAATTCACCAGGTATTGTCGAGAGCTTTTTGTTTTTTTTTTAATAATTACTAATTTTTCAACAACAAATTAGCCGATTTTTTTTAGCGAAAATCGGGATTTTGGCTCCCAAGTGCTTCGAAAAATCGAAAAAAAAATCCTCCCGTCATGACCTCGAGAAACATCTCCTTTAACAAATGCATTTTGATTTTTTTGTTTCAGACGATTCTGTTGCGAGTTATGGTGTACAAACCAATTTTTTTTCGAGGCGCCTCCGGGGTTTAATTTTCACTCGCTCAATTTTGAATATTTTGCAATGCAAATTTAGGAGAATGTTGTTCAAATGTTACTCTGTTATATGTAAATTTTTCAATAAACGAACACTATCCGTTACGCCAAAAAAAAATCTTAAAAACATGCCTTTTTTCGCCGAATTAACTTTACCCCGCCCTTAAGAAATTCACTATTTAATAAACATTTTCGATATCTGTATTTTTTTTTCTTTTTTTTCTCTTGTTATTCCCCATCGCATCGTGTGAATAAAGAGAAATTTTTCGCGCGCAACCTTTTTTTTCCAAACTCAACAGCCACAGGATGAGATAATCGAGCGATTAGAATTTTTTTTTGTACATGCACAAAAGTCGGAGTTGGCAAATTGGTCGATATAATAGGCGGAAGGTGAGATTGTGGAGGGAAAAAAATTCGATGCACTTTTATACCTCGAACGAAAAAGGTGCTCCGGATCGCCTGTTCTTACGCCCTTTTGCCTCGTACTTGGACTTTGTATATCGCATCTTCGATGTTCGTTCAATCTCTCGTCTCGTCTTTTCTTCGCACGCTGGAATTAAATTCTATTTCGTTTTATCTATCGAAAGGTGCTAAAGGCTCTCGTTCACGAGGGCGCCTTTCGTGGCCCCTCTTCGCCATATATTTAGTTCTCGCAGCCTCACTCTTCTCCCTACTATTTTTTCCCTCTCACTCCATATATCTCCCGAAAAATTACCGCAACGTGATGAACGCTACGACCACATCCGTTTCCACTGCTCGTAAGTCAGTTCTCTAAATACCTTGTATGGAAGAGAACGCCTGGGAGATGCGAAACGCGAGAGAGACCTCTTTTCTCCCGCACACTCTTTCGTACGATGCACGTGCGTCATCTTTTGATTTTTTTTTTCATTCCTTCAAATCGAGCGAGTCGGAGCCTTCGGCGTGAACTCATCCCGTGTAGAAATGTGATAGGGCAACCATTAGTTGATTCTTGCCCCTGATCCGCCCTGCCTGATCCGATTTTCCTGGCAGGGCCCTGACATGGAACTTAACCACCTGGTCCCTAGTTATTACATTGAAATAATCACTTATTACCAGTGCCCTGCATGATCAGAATATGAACAGTTTCCGACGACGTTATTTTTACACTTTTAAGCAAAACATATTTTTATTTTATTACCCTGGCAGGGCTCTGATGTGAAAACTAATTGGATTGCCCTGAGTATTTATTAAAATAAAATTATTTGTATATCGGCTTTCAGTAGTATAATAATAATAATAATAATAATAATAATAATAATAATAATAATAATAAATAACAATAATAGTAATAACAATAATAATAAATTAACAATCATTGTCTCGTTTATTATTATTATTATTATTATTATTATTATTATTATTATTATTATTTAATTATTATTTACATTATCACTTTTATTCCGCGAGAATAACAAGCAATTGTGCGCCTGTCACAAGTTCGTTACGTAGGCAGAGGATTATTATTATTATCACGACGAACCGCATCGCGTTCGTTCCGAGACTTGGCGCGAGATGTCGCAGGACAGCAACCGTTGAACTCGCATACGGATAATGTGTTCAGTATGCTTATATAGACGGGTGCGAGCACGGATGTTAGCAGAAGTCGGTGTCGGAAGAATCCATACAAGGAGTTCCTGCCGTCTTATGTACTTGTACTTATTTATTTAATTCTCGTAGAGAATTTCCGTTCACTCGGAATCTAATAATATTCTCTTCGAGGATTGCCAAAAGAAAAGTGTACCCTAAGAAAGGGTTGCCTCGAAATAAATAATAAGATGCATACATTGAAAAAGGAGTACCTCGTAAAAACGAATTGTTTAAAAAGCGCTTCGGTGTATGATCGCGACCGTGATCAGGGCCTTTAAGGGCATGATTCTAAAAATCTTAGGGGCCTGATCAGGATCTGCTAGGGCCGGATCATATCGTCATAGGGGCCTGATCATGATCGCCGGATCCGAAAATGGCCAGCCAGGTGTTACATGGCTAAACAGGGCCTGTTAGGATGAGCGGATCATTTCCCTACATTAGTTAGGGAGGGCAAGTCAGGGGCAGAAGTTTTTCCCTACCAAAATTTCTACACGGGATACTTTGCGAGAAGCAATTACATATACCGGGTATTTTAGGAGTGAAGGTCAAAACCATGAAGGTAGATTCGTGACGTAATATCGAGGACAAAAGTCCTTTGCCATTTTTTGATATTTTGTAACCCTGAATTGTTATTCATTTTTTTTAGCAGCCAATGAGATGCGCCGTGATCCCACCATGTCTATCTTCGCGCTTGTGGGCGTGAGCATGGTAAATGGGAGCATCTCATTGGCTGATCTAAAAAATTAATAACAATTCAGGGTTTCGAATTATCAAAAAATGGCAAAGGACTTTTCGACTCGATATTACGTCACGAATCTTCCCTCGCGATATTGATCTTCACCCCTGAAAAATACATTGATATAAGGTTTGAAAAAAAAAATTAAAATTTTTTATTTTTTGCATTTTGGCCAAAATTAAATTTGTTCACCAAAATGACTGTGCATGAGGGTCATCTGCGTGCAAAACACGGAAAAAATGATAAATTTCTGGATGTTGAGGAGCTATTCTATGGTCCAGGAATAGCTGACTGATGGTGAGAAACAAAAAAAAATGCAGACTTGAAATTTAGTTTGTATGTCAAATTATCCTTCAGCACAACTTTGAACGCGTTTTTCTCGAAACTACGTTTTTCAAACTGGTTGACAGGTTACTGAAAAAACTATTCATCCGATTTGCATGTACCAAGTCTTAAAATATTGGCAATTTCAGTCTCTATGGTACCACGTAGGGATTTTTTATAAATGGCCCCATTCTATTTTTTTTTGTCATAAACGATGAAAATGTCCTGTAAAAAATTGGAAATTTGCACATAGCTTCCTCATTTGTTTCCGTCTATCGTCAAGCCTCCTCTATGACCTTCTTGACCACCTTTATTTCATGTATGTTTACTTTCATGGCTTCCTCATAAAGGAAGCTTGACGATAGACGGAAACAAATGAGGAAGCTATGTGAAAATTTCCAATTTGCACGATTCATTCATAATTTTCATAAAATTTTAATATTCTACGATCTCTTGCTGCTCATTCAATATCAATTTATTCATTTGTGCGAAGTTTCATTTAGATACTTGCAAAATTACGAAAGTTGAAACGCTGATAATAATTTTTTGAAAATTTCAAAAATTGTTTTCAGCCAATCCCCTCATGCAATTTTTCCGAAATTCTATATTGTTTTTCCTTGGTATTGAAAGTGTCAGCATAAAACAATTCACCTCGATAGATGCAAGATTAAGCTACAGAGCTTACTCATTTTTTGCGAAAAATAATAATTTTTTTTAAACCAAACCTCTTGAGCAAATTTTCCCAAATTCAATCCAAATAGTTCTTATTATAATGTGTATCTACACACAAAATTTGAGGGTACCAACTGCAAAACAGCTGCTTAATTACGAAAGTGTGGGGCGGGGTCGAAGAGTCGACTAACCAATATTTCGAATGGCCGAAGTCCCGAATTTTACGATTACGAGCGTTAGAATAACGAAGCGCCGAAATCCCGATCGCCAGAAAAGAGAAAGTCGAGAGAGCCGCCCCATGTGTAAGAGAGAGAGGAGGCGCATCTCTCTCTCTCTTACGCATGGGGCGGCTCTCTCCGCTGTCGCTTTTCTAGCGTTCGGGATTTCGGCGCTTCGTTATTCGAACGCTCGTAATCGTGAAATTCGGGATTTCGGCCGTTCGAAATATTGGTTAGTCGACTCTTCGACCCCGCCCCGAAAGTGTTTACAAGCATTTTTCCGGAAATGTCTAAATTTTTTTTAGAACAAAGCAGCAGTCATGTCAGCGACATGGCAGCCGTGGATTCAACATGGCAGACGTGAGGCGGCTGTGAAGGCCCTCATTTGGCAACCTGATTCAAAAAATTGAACCAAAAAAATATTCCGGAAAAAAATTTTGAAAAATGATGAATTAGGAGAATTTTAAATTTTCAAAAATCGAGAAAATCCTAGCTGGACATGAAATTTGTGGTTCAATTTTTTGAATAAAATACCTTGCACTGATCTTAAAAGATCCTGAAATTTCCCGAGAGGTTTTTTTTATTTTTTTAAAAAATGAATTTCTGAATTTTTACAAATCGTGCAAATCCACGATTAACATTACATTTTTAATTAATTTTTTTTTATATAATATCTTTTATTAATCTTAAAAGATCCTGAGATTTTTAGAATAGTATTGTTTCGTTTTAACCTACAGTAAAATATTTATTTTCATCAAGAGTTGAGAAATTTAAATTTAAATTAAAAAAAAAAATGTTCCATCTATGGTGGTTGTTCCGGAAATGAACAGTTCACCATATTTAAAAAAAAAATTCCAAAAATGTATGTTAAAAAAAAAAAAATTGCAGGCGATGGGATCGAACCCGCACCCTCAAGAGTGTGAGCGAGCACACTATCCACGCCGCTCTTTCGACGCTTACAATTACTTGCTATTTTCTTGTACATCAAGATTGTTTGAATCATGAGGTATGTACGTGCAATATGCAATATGAAAAATGTTGCATGTACTATTTACTGTTTATATTAAATTTAAAAAAATCGAATACTATATAATAGGGTGTTAATAATTTTTCGTCGCTGGCATGTTTCTGACACTGGATTCAAGTGCTGAAAAATCGAATAACAATAATTTATAAAATATTGTTAAATGTTTGGTTTGATTTGTTGTCACAAATGAATATTTTTCGTAAAAATATTTAAATTCAAATTTAAATTTAAATTATTTCAAAGAAATAATTTAATTCATAAAGAGGTTTACATTTGAATTCCATTTTTAATTATTTATTTAGGATCGCTTGTAAATAAGTCGTAAGTATTTTCTTGACGGAAAATGTTTTTATTATTTATTATTATTACATTTCAATCGACGTATGAACTGAAAAATAATTTATAATGTTCCCCGATAAATTTTTCCGTTCTCATTGATAACGGAGAGCACCGAGGGAAAAAATCATTTCAATTAAAAAAAACCCGCTCGTGATCCCGGGTGACGTCACGCCTCGAGTCTCACCGCGTTTTTCCGCGGAGCCTCGGGCCCTCGGCAGCTTCGGCTTCGGTTTACATTGTAGTCGCACACGGACGTGCGACTTCTACGTGTGTTCGTATATCTGACGCCATGGGGTGGGAGAACAACAGCGCACGAGGGGACGAGGGGGGCATCATTGTGTGGCACCGTGCAAAGCCGCAGAGTGGGGGTCGATTTTACACCCGATCTGGCCGCACTGAATAGCGGTATACAATTATGACATATTCCAAATAATTGATGTTGAATTGTAATTAAGGAGTGATCATTGATAATGGATAAGGATAATCTAGAATTGAAAATAGTCGATCATTAGGAAATAACCAAACGAAGTTTGAAGAATAAATTATTTCGCAGTGTGAATGTTCTCGCGCAAGCAATTCAAACATATTGCTTGAAGTCATAACTCCACTGACACGTGTCAGAATTTATGAAGGTCAAAAGACTGTAGAAGATAAAAACATATTGCGATAAAGATACATCAAAAAAGAAGCGGTTTCAAAAATCTGCTATTGGCCAAACCTAGCTCGTGGTGTTGCAATTTCATTGGCTATGAGTCAAGAAAAAGTGGGAACCACAGCCAATGAAAATGGAACAACTCAGGGATTATTAATAATGATACAAAAAATACTCCGAATAACACACATCAGCGTAACGAGCAGTAGGTGGAAGCAGTCTATAAAAATCATTGATTTTCCGACACTTTTATCAGTTCATAGAACGCACCACTTAAAGGCAAACGGTAACTAAATTCGACATGTTCGTGCTCTACGGTATTGTGGCTGTTTGTTCTTTAGCCGGGATTTCGGCTGCACAACAAGAAAAAGCTTGTAGAGACCTCAAACCTCTCCAAAATTTCGATGAATCTAAGGTACGTTAAATTGTAAATTAAATAATTAAAAATGGCGAATCAATGAAAGTCCAGCTCGTTTTGCAACAAATAAATGTGTTCTTTCGAAGTGTTCTTATTAAAAAATCGGAGACATTGATAAAGTGAGTGGATCTGCATGAATGGAGGTCCAGAAAGTAAGTCGATTTTCATCGACGGAATAGTTTTGTGAAAGTTTTGGGATTACAAAAATGGCACGATTGTAAAAAGAAAAAAAGGGTTTCCTAAGATTTTATAAAATTGATTCGTTCGTGTTTTTAAATTTTGACAAAATCTGTCTTGCAAATGAAAGATTGAAGCCTCGGCCATGAAATAATGCGATACGAAAGACCCATTTTTCAAATATTGAGCTTATGAATTATGACCCTCAAGATTTCTGCATCTGCATTTTTCGATTTTGGCTCAGCATAACTTTTCAACGATGGCACCGAGTAAAAACCCTATTAACATTTTTTGTCATTTTGTAAAACAGACTCGCACCTACAATTAAGGTCGTCTTGACCCATTGAAACTTTTGACACGGGAAGGTAAAAGTTCAAGATCTTTTTTCATTCTCCCTTAATTTTGTAATGGCCGATATTTTTAGAAAATTTTTAAATTTCAAATTAAGGCTGGTTTTTTCGTATGAAACATTTGTTGGAACATCACTTCGAAACTGTAATGTTACTCGTTTGTTGTTAATGAGCTTTTTTCTTCATTTCGTTCATTTTTTTACAAGAGAATTCGTTGTAAATTTTTTTTTCGGGAATATTGATTCAAAAACAAACCGTAACTGTCAAGCTAAGAACTCCGAGGGATGAATATTCATGAACCTTTAAATTCATTTGAATTTTTTTTCTTAATTTTTCTTTGCTCTTCTCATGAATACTTTTTTTACCACAGAAACTTCGCGTGATTTGCATAAGCGGTGAATTTTCCATAGATATAACATTTAAAAACGATAAAATTAATATTTTTTTAAACTCATTTTTGGATAACTTTGCACAAACCTCAAAATAGCAAAATTTCAAGCGCTCATAACTTTACTATCGTTTGACCGACTCCAAAATTTCTTTTTCGTTCCCAAACGAAACGGACTTAACAAACTCAGAGATTGTCGTTTGCATTTTTTAATTTATTTTATTCAAATCCAATATCGATGTATTTTGCCCCCCCTGAACACGAATCTACCAATGAATTTCTAAAAAAATATTTTTTAAAAGAATTTTCAAGAAAAACATTTTTGCTCCATTTTTACGACCTTTTCAAAAACCTCAAAATAGCGGGAATTTCAATTGCGCAAAGTGGCACTTTTCGCACGGAGTGCAATAAAAGACATTTTCGACTTTGGCGCCTTCTACAAATTATTCAAAGAATCAAAATGAATAATAATCTTTTTTTTTTGTACTTTTGAAGGACGAAACAGTGTTGTAAGAACAGTTTTATCGCCACATCTGATGAAGAAGCTGAGAACAAAAATCTTAAAACTTTTATTTTTCTTTTGGCTCTCTAAAGTACCCAGACTAGTACTTTAAATCGACTGGACATTTTTTCTAAGTGAAGCGATTCAATTTTGGCCATAATGTGAAAAAAATCAGGTGTTTCGGTTACTTACATCAACCAAAATATTTCGCAAAATACCATCACAACTTTTCAACTCATGTTTTATGAGAAATTTTTTTCAGTTCAAAGGAACTTGGTACTCCCATGGATTCATAAGTACGGAGGGAAATGGGGAATGCAGGATATACACTATGTCTACTGCATCATCCGGACACATTCTGCTCACGGTACATATATATTATGGGAGGTACATATAGATAAGTACATAATAAAACACTAATTAATTTTGTGCTACTTTTATTTATGGGCCCTCACTTCCTAAAATGAATGTAAAACTTCTTTCAGAGTGGCCACTGGTGTAATGAGGGAGATAGCTGAACCTATTGCATTCAAACCGGGACATTTCATGGCAAAGAGCGAATATTTTGAATACCCTTATTCGGTATTGGGAATCAATTACACTTCCTACGCCGTTCAGTATACGTGTTTCGATAGGTAAGACTAGTCACGATCGTTATTGATTATTCTCTTAACCCTAGGTTATACCACACTTATTTTTTTGGGACATACACTGTTAAAAAAATTTATTTGAAACAAATAAAATTTATTTGATGCAAGTAAATTAATTATTTGTATATTATCCCGTAATTCGTTATTCGGATGAAGTAAATATTTTTTTACAATGCCTGCCCCGAAAGTGCGATTTTCGATGGGTGTTTGACGTGCGGAAAGTGGCTAATTTCTCAACGATGCTTAACATTCCCGAACTTGTGCGGGAATAACTCTATTTATAGCTCACTTTACCCCATTGATTTACGAAAAAACGGATTTTTTGACAGTTGATCGTTTTTTGTTCTACGATTTTAAACCGATTAAACAAACTTGAATGTAGCGGAATTCATGTGACACGTAACGTCAACTTATGACAGTTGCATTGCAAAAAATAATGGATGCTACATGTGCAAAAAAAAACGAATTCCATCGCGCGTAAGTTGCCGCATTCGCCTCGACTTATGGTGCATTTCACACCCGTACTCGTGTGAAATACACCATAAGTCGAGGCGAATGCGGCAACTTCACGCGCGATGGAATTCGTTGTTTTCTACACTTGTGGCAAAAATTACTATTTTGATAGAAATGTCATTCTTCAATGAGAGCAAATATGAAATCGTTTAAAACAATGCACAGTTGCTATACGGAAATGTACGGGCTGCTAAAATATCAAACCCGTTTACTTCAGTCGAGTAAATTACAATTTCAATCAAGCTTCCGACTAATCAGTTCCGAAAATTGAACTGTTTCATCCAACTCAACGATTGCTTGTACTCATACAGATCATACTTTGGATTAATTAAATACTTTTCTTGAAATGATGACGTATTTTTGGTGCCGTGTATGTTTCCATCGAAGTTAGAAAATGCTTTCTCTGGATTTAGAAAATGCTTATTTAAATGGAACATCCCATCAGTTTCTTCCAAACCCAAATCTATTGGTCCAATTAAATATTGTTTTAGACCACTCGTGCAGAATTATTTATTTTTTCCACATATTTATCAGTTTTTACGATGAAAATCAGTTCCGTATTTACAATTGATAGTTTCTAAGGGTCAAGTAATGAAAACAAAATTTTAAGAAAAAAAAATTTTTGCCCCCAATGGGGTTTGAACCAGCGACCCTCGTTTTTACGCATATCCTTAAAATCAACGTGAATTAAATTTAAAAAAAATAGATAATTTGAAAGTTCTTCGACTTTTCCGACTGATTTAGTTTTCTTGCATATTCGCGGACCCTAGAATATGTACAAGACCAGACTGGGATTTGAAACCTTCCTACCTATCGCGCCTAACTAACTCCCTATGACTGGGACGCTAACCACTATACCACCGACTACTTTTGACATATTGATGTAAATATCATATTTATAGAACACAGGCCGAGAAATAAATACGTACCGAAATAGTATTAAGAATTTATTTTCATTACCCGAAGGCCATTTCTTGGTTCAACTTGTCTTTTAAATTAATTTAAAAAAATCAAATATTGAATCAGATGAATAATGATAACAATAATAATAATACCAAAATAAGAATACCGTGTCCTAATATTATATAATTTTTTGTCGTACCGAAAAAATACACGGTAAGGTGAAAAACTTAAATTACTTGCGTCAAAAGTTTTTGGTTAATTCAATCACAAATTTTCCATATACACAGCTAATAACTCGAATTTGTGTTAAATGAATTAAATATTGTGCTCACATAAAATAATCAATTCAGATAAATATTATTGATTTTTAAAATGAAAAAATCCTATTTCAATATTAAATAATTTTTTTTTAGCTTGATAAAACAGAATGTTCCGATGGATCATTCGAAGTAGTTGAATCAAGTAATTTTGGGGACGACGTCCCCAGAGCGAAAGAGGACGATTAACGTTGGCAGGAAATTATCGCGATTTTTCGAGCATGCGCACTTGACGAGTGGCCCTCTGGGCGTGCGCCCAATTATTTATTCAGGTGGCGCAGCATGTACTTTATATTTGACGCGCGCTTTTTTAAAATTTTACAATCGCTCCTTACAAATCTATCTATGCATTGATCAAATCGTCAAAGTTAGGAACTTCTGAGATCCCCCACGGAAATTTATATATTTTTAATATACGCAAAATATATGTGGATATATTTCTAATATATGTACATATATTTTGAATCCACACATATATGCAACATATATGAGAGATAGGTGTGATTTACATATATCTCTCATATATTTTACATATATTCTTAATATATGCTATCATATATGCAACATATATGGTAGCATAACTAACTAACTAACATAATATTTATTTAATTATTTAAGTTTATTGTATTCACACTTTTCATTATGATTTACATTATAATGCTTATCCCGCGAGAACAAGCGATGGGGTGCCTGCCACATGTTCGTAACGTATAGGCAGCGTTGCGATAGTTTATAGACTCGCCGCGAGATGTCGCAGAGCGGCAACCGCTGAACCCCCATACGGAGGATGCGACGAGTATGCTTATAAAGGCGGGCACGAGAACGGAATATTAACAGAAGTCCGGCGTAAATGAAGCCATATAAGGAGTTCTTGCCGGCTTCTCATGAACTCGTACTTTTGTATTTGATTCTCCTAGAGAATTTCCGATTTTCGGAAATGTCTACACGGGTATCGCATATTCAACCCATATTCGGAATGTATGCGGCCCATTTCTCAACTATATTTGGAATACATGCAACATATATTCAATCTATATTTCAAATGTATGCATCAGATATATAATATATATATTGTATGTATGCGTCGTACATTTTACATATATCTAAAATATATTTTATATATATCTAAAATATATTTTAAATACATTTAAGATATACGTACATGTGCGAAAAGCGGCAAAATCTATCCAAATAAATATATTACACATCTATAAAAAATATATTTTAAATACATTCATTTGTATACGGTAATTATATTTTGAATGTATTTCGTACGCAATTTTGCATATATTTTAAATATATAAATTTCCGTGTGGGATATACTTGTTCGAGAAATGTGTTCTCTCGAAAAAAGTGAAAAATTTAAATTTACGTTTTTTTTCCAAAAATTCATATCTTTTTTCCTAGTCAATCGAATTCAAAAATCCTTTCAAATTCTGAAAAAGCACTTCCAAAAGCATGAGAAAAATTTAGCGATAAAATATTCGAAAGTTATCAACGAAACTGCAAGGGGTAAAATGACGAGATTTCAACTTCTCATCGCATTTGTGTTTTAATTGAGTGAGAACTATCGCGCGTTTTCCTTGCTACTGCTAGAAGGGATCCTATAGTTGTTTTAGGCACAGGCCTCATCCCTCTCCTCCCCAAATTCTAAAGGTGCCAGAGTGGGAAAGTTTTGTTGGGGTTTCTCAACTCCCAGTGTAGTAACTTAGGGCTAACGTATGGATTTTTTTTTCGTAATACCCTTTTTTTTAACCCCAATAATGATATTCCGTCGGTGGAGGTCGGAAAAGTCACGTCTTACTATTTTATTGCAAAAAAAAATTTAATAATATAGTATCGCGGCTCCACCTACAATCGGCTTGGATATTTTTTTTTTGGCTACCTTGTGATGTTAAAACATCATAACTACTTATGATATATATGGGGCTTGATGTCTTTCGCCCTGAAAAAATAAAATAGAATGAAGTAATTTAGCTACTAGAATGAATATCTCCGTTGCAGAGTTTATGTTTTTTTAAACAGCAAAAACAATGGAACCTCTGCAATGTAGCATTCTAGTGCATTCTAGTAGCTAAATTCCTTTTTTTCATTAATTACATTTTATTTTTTTCTGGGCAAAAAACATCACGCGCCAACATACACAACTCGCAAAAATTAAGGGAACAAGAAAAATTTCCAAATGTTTCGGTGATTTTCGACAAGCTGTATTTCAGTGAAAAATGGTCGTATCGAGGTCATTGAAAAAGGATTTTCAAGCTCCACGATTCTAGTTTTCAGATCTATTGTTCAAAATTTTTTTGGAGCTACGGTTCTTACGAAATTTCAAGAAATTGTGCGAAAGAAATTTGTTGAAAATTTTTCACCCTTTTATTTTTGGTCTACGGGCTGGGAAAAATCTTTTCCAGCGAAAAACAATACGAGGACCAGGTAGCCTGTTTATCCAGCGGCAATTTCCATTTTCATTTTTTTCCAAGTTGATTTCTCGCGGAGATGTCCGATTTTTAATTGAAAAGGATCCTTCTGTTCTTAATCACTGATATGTCAACAACCAATGGTTGTACAGAAATTAATTGGGCAGTTTCGAAAACATCTCCATCAACATGAAACAAACGATAAAATTCATTATATTTTTTAGCGGACCGGAACTAATGATCATCACCAGGGATCCGCAGCCTACCCAATCAGTCATCGATGAGGCAAAGAAGGTTGTCATGGCGTACGGGTTCACCATAAAAGATGACTTTGATATAGTCCACAGCTGCTGGGATTGGTACGTACCACCGAAAGAGGAAAGAACTCCGATAGAGGAAACAACTCCGATAAAGGAAACAACTCCGATAGAGGAAACAACTCCGATAAAGGAAACAACTACGATAAAGGAAACAATTACGATAAAGGAAACAACTACGATAAAGGAAACAACTACGATAAAGGAAACAACTCCGATAGAGGAGACAACTCCGATAAAGGAAACAACTACGATAAAGGAAACAACTACGATAAAGGAAACAACTACGATAAAGTAAACAACTCCGATAAACGAAACAACTACGATACAGGAATAACTACGATAAAGGAAATAATTACGATAAAGGAAACAACTGGATAAGTGAAACAAGTCCGATAAACGAAACAACTCCGATAAACGAAACAACTCCGATAAACGAAACAACTACGATAAAGGAAACAACTACGATAAAGGAAACAGCTCCGATAAAAGAAACAACTCCGATAAAGGAAACAACTACGATAAAGGAAACAACCACGATAAGGGAAACAACTCCGATAAACGAAACAACTCCGATAATGGAAACAACTCCGATAAAGGAAACAACTCCGATCATGGAAACAACTCCGATAAAGGAAACAACTCCAATAAAGGAAACAACTACGATAAAGGAAACAACTGCGATAAAGGAAACAACTCCGATAAACGAAACAACTCCGATAAACGAAACAACTCCGATAAAGGAAACAACTCCGATAAAGGAAAGAACTACGATAAAGGAAACAACTAGAGAAATGAAACAACTCCGATAAAGGAAACAACTAGATAAAGACTTCAGAAACTGAGAAAAAGAAACAAAAAAAAACCATGGTCTCCCAATGTTGATGTTGAAATTGATGTTTCGATAATAAAAATTGAGCGATAGCACCGGGAAAGCAGAAGACAAAAAAAAATTTGTTTATTTCGTAGATGAATATTTTCAAAAATTCCGAACACGTTAAAAACTAACATTTTTTTGACCGAACGTACAACGGTTTCTAGCCTTTTATTGCGTTTTTATCACGTTTATCTCCTCCACCGTTTTATCACGTGCTTTTCCCAACCTCAATGCCAGCCGATTATGCTACTGTAATGAGAATCGTGAAATATAATGAAATATGAACTTGATCATGAGTATATCGATGGAATACTTGATCATGAGTATTATCGATGGAATTCTTTATGCTTTGAGATTTTTTATGCGTTTTATGCTAACTTCGTAGACGATTGACCGACTGTTCCGTTTTGATGAAAGGCTCCATCGTAAAAGCGCCATCCCGTGCGTGAAAATTCTAGGGAAGCCCTGACTTGAGTCAGGACCTCGTCGGGCTTAGACGTGGATGCCCTATCAGGAATTGCCCTTACACCGCCAGGTTGGGCACCGACATGGCAGTGCCAAGGTTTTCAGGCTTACTTACAATATGGCTGACTTGGGGCAACCCGTTGAGGACCTTGTTGGGCTTGAATGTGGATGCCCTGTCATGAATTGCCATAACACCGCCAGGTTGGGCCGTGACAGGGCAATTCCAAGGTTGCCAGGCTTACTTACAATATGGCTGACCTAAGGCAACCCGTTGAGGACCTTGTCGGGCTTCAATCGGGCAACCCATATTTAAAGAAGTCGGTGTAATTACAACAGAACCAAATCGGGCCCAAACAGGACGAAAGTATCGGAGCCCTAATTATTTCAAACATGGCACTGACGAGGCAACCCTTTGGGGGCCTAATCGGGCTTCACGGGGAGTTAGTTCAGAGACTCGCCATGAGATGTCGCATACGGTGTGCGCTCTCTCGCATACGGAATATGCAAATAGCATGCTTATATAGCCGAAGTGGGAGCACGGGTTGTATTCGACACCACAGAGTCAGGCCTCTCAGGAAGTTATGCCTCGAGGGAAATCATACCCGCAAGATTTCTACATAGAAATCCTCTGCTTTATACTATTTTTTTGTAAAAATTCTCTTGGAGAATTATTAATAATATATTATTATTGCCATAATTCAATCTTAAGATCTACGCGTATAGCGATACTACGTACGTACTAGGGCCCTGATAGGGCTTGACGATGGGCTTGTCGTGGATTCGACATGGCAGCGGTGAGGCGGTTGTAAAGGCCCTCATTTGGCAATCTTCTAAGGCCCTTGTCGAGAAAGCGTGACCGTCCATTCAGGGGCCCTATTGGGCTTCCAATCAAGGGCGAATTTACGAATTATTCGAATTTACGAATTATTCGATTTTACGAATTATTCGATTTTACGAATTATTCGAATTTACGAATTATTCGAATTTACGAATTATTCGATTTAACGAATTATTCGAATTTACGAATTTACGAATTATTCGAATTTACGAATTTATATTCGAATGTACGAATTATTCGAATGTACGAATTATTCGAATTCACGAACTATTCGAATTTACGAACTATTCGAATTTACGAAGGATTCGAATTTACTAATGATTCGAATTTACGAATTATCCGAATTTACGAATTATTCGAATTTCCGAATTATTCGAATTTACGAATTATACGAATTTACGAATTATTCGAATTTACGAATTATTGAAATTTCCGAATTATTCGAATTTACGAATTATTCGAATTATTCGAATTTACGAATTATTCGAATTTACGAGTTATTCGAATTTACGAATTATTCGAATTTACGAGTTATTCGAATTTACGAATTATACGAATTTACGAATTATTCGAATTCACGAATTATTCGAATTTACGAACTATTCGAATTTACGAACTATTTGAATTCACGAATTATTCGAATTTACGAGCTATTCAAATTTATTGATGATTCGAATTTACGAATTATTCGAATTTCCGAATTATTCGAATTTACGAATTATTTGAATTTCCGAATTATTCGAATTTACGAATTATTTGAATTTCCGAATTATTCGAATTTCCGAATTATTCGAATTCCCTAATTATTCGAATTTACGAATCATTCGAATTTACGAATTAGTCGAATTTACAAATTATTCAAACTATTCGATTCGATTCGTCTCGAATAATTCGTAAATTCGAATATACGCACACCCCTAATTGAATTCAATAAAAATGCTTGAAGTAATGAGTAATTAAACATGTAACTTGGTGACGAATTTATTTGCTCAATATTGCATTTTTCTAACCATCACAGAAGCTGTTTCAGAGTCTCCGTCCCATCCACTCGTATTTCCTTTCTCGACGAGCTGCACAAGCGAGGATCCTTGTTACGACACATCATCCTGCCAACGAGGATTAAGCTGTAAGACGCATAAGCGTGGCGAAAACAATCGGAGGATCGAAAATCCTTCCTCTCGTGTTTCCATCGAGTCGTTTGATCTCAGTCGGTGCAGCCGATAAGTTTTTTTTTCATGTCATATAAAAAAATGTCTCTTTTTTCTCGTTTTTATTCTCGTACCAGCTGGTTAGTCGCCGTTTTGCCAAAGTGGCAAAGCGTGCGCAAAGTGGCACTTTGCGCACGGAGTGCAATAAAATACTGTATTACATCTTTCAACGTTCGCAATCTTAGCGCCGTTCAAAAACGACGTCCATATTTATAGCCTTGTCGTTTATGTCGCTAAGAATGAATCGACATTTCATTTGCTTACTCAAATTTGGCGAGGCTCAAAAGAGCAGATTTACGAGTCGATGGATTTTGATTTTTCAAATTCACTTTTGGTCAATATAAGGTACACCCTTGAAAAGTTAAAAATGGCGTTTTTAAACGTCCCGCACGCCCTCTATATAATGTCAAAAAATCGAATTGCTTGCACTGAGACCTTTAATTCAACGATATCTTTGACTTTTGAGGGTAATCAACAGTTTTCAAAATTTTTGATTCACCCTAATATATACACACTAGTGACAATTTTTTCTCGCTCTAATTCATACGGTCGCACGAAATCCGGATGATTTAGGCTCTCGCGTGCAAGATCACGCCGAGAGATTATCGAGAGTAAAAGAGAGGTTATGAAACTGCTCTTAAGCTTAAAAATAGTAATTAGAATTTGAGTGAGTATTTTGCCGGAAAGAATGACGTGGAATGATGTGAAAATTGAGAAAATTGCATGTTTTCGCGATTCGGTTGTTACAAAATCCGTCTTTTCCTTGAGAATGGCGCGGAAAATTCAAGAAACAACTTTTCCTCCCCAACGATGATTATAGTTGGCTTAAACGAAACGATTTTACGCGAGAAATGAACGGTGATTAATTACGGAAAAGCCATAATCTTTGCAACCTGCCAGGTTTCATAACACTCTAATTTCAGCGTTTTAGGCTCTGCAAGCTGTTGCTGAGAAGTCATCTGACTCTTCGTTACAAATGTGTCCACGATTTTAGCCCCGTTTATGCCAAAAATCGTTTAGGGGGGGGATTCCTGTGGGTTGTCCCGCGAGCAGAAATTGGCATTTACGAAAATTCCTGTATTTTTCCGAAACGGAAATTACAGGCTTCGAAAAGTTTCACGAGGTTGACCAAGCCCAGAAACCTTTTTGGCTAAAAACCCTCCGGTAATGCGCGAGGGAGAATCTCTTTCTGGAAGAGAAAGAGACAAAAGAGGGGCCCGAGTCTCAGACCCAAAACGGTCTGATGTCTCGACACCGGAGTTATAAATAATGCATTATTTTGATAATGCATTACGGTATTCATTACCAATTACACTGCATAATGTGAAATGAACAAGTATACCATTACAAAATACAAAAGTAATGTGTAATGGATGCATGTGCCATTACAAATAAAAAAAATAATGTGTAATGGATTCATGTGCCACTACAAATAAAAGAGTAATGTGTAATAGATGCATGTGCCATTACAAATAAAAAAAAGTGATGTGTAATGGATGCATGTGCCATTACAAATAAAAAAAGTATTGTGTAATAGATGCATGTGCCATTACAAAAAAAAGTAATGTGTAATGGATGCAAGTGCCATTACAAATAAAAAAAAGTAATGTGTAATGGATGCATGTGCCATTACAAATAAAAAAGTAATGTGTAATGGATTCATGTGTCATTAAAAATAAAAGAGTAATGTGTAATAGATGCATGTGCCATTACAAATAAAAAAAGTGATGTGGAATGGATGCACGTGCCATTACAAATAAAAAAAAGTAATGTGTAATAGATGCATGTGCCATTACAAATAAAAAAGTAATGTGTAATGAATGCATGTGCCATTGGAAATACAAAAAAGTAATGTGTAATGGATGCATGTGCCATTATAAATAGGAAAAAGTAATGTGTAACGTATGCATGTGCCATTACCAATAAAAAAGTAATGTGTAATGGATGCATGTGCCATTACAAATAAAAAAGTACTGTGTAATGGATTCATGTGCCATTACAAATAAAAAAGTAATGTGTAATGGATTCATGTGCTATTACAAATAAAAAAAAGTAATGTGTAATGGACGCATTTGCGATTACAAATAAGAAAAGTAATGTGTAATAGATGCATGTGCCATTACAAATAAAAAAGTAATGTGTTATAGATGCATGTGCCATTACAAATCAAAAAGTAACGTATAATGGATGGATGTGCCATTAAAATAAAAAAGTAATGTGTAATGAATGCATGCGCCATTACAAATTTCAAAAAAAGTAATGTGTAATGGATGCATGTGCCATTACAAATAAAAAAAAAGTAATGTGCAATGGATGCATGTCCTATTACAAATAAAAAAATTAATGTGTAATGGATGAATGCTCTATTACAAATTACAATTGAAAGAAAAAGTAATTTGTAGTGGAGAATATTCCATTACGAACCAGTGCGTTTCTACCACAATAGGTACCACAAAAAGGTAAGTCTATTAATTTTTCAATTAAAATAATTTGTTTATATCAAGTTTTTGTTAACTTTACTATCGCAGTGGTAAATATATGAACAGTGATTTTTTGGAGTAATTCTTACTCCATTCTTGTAGAAATTATAATTGAAGAAAAACTCAATATACACTGACACATATAAGTTTTTCTTGAATTGCAATTTTTACATTCACCACTACGATAGTAAAGTTATCAAAAACTTGATAAACACAAATTATTTTTATCAAAAAATTAATAGACTCACCTTTGAGCAAAATAGTACCTGCTTCAAATTGTGGTAGAAACACACTAATTTGTAATGTAATATTTTCCACCACAAATTACTTTTTTTTTTTTCAATTGTTATTTGTAATGGAGCATTCATCCATTACATATTACTTTTTTTTTATTTGTAATGGCACATGCATCCATTACGCATTACTTTTTTTTTTATTTGTAATGGCACATGTATCCATTACACATTACTTTTTTTTATTTGTAATGGAACACGCATCCACTATACATTACTATTGTCATGTGTAATGGAACATTCATTAATTACACGTTACTTTTGAAATTTGTAATGGAAAACTTGTCCAATAAACAATGTTTAAAGTAATGGGTAATGCATTACTTTAACATTACTATTTTCGCAACTCTGCTCGACACATCCTGCGAATCAGCCCACACAAAATCGTTCATCTTTCTCCAGCAATTTTTTTTCTGCGCGACAAGATCCGCAACGAGAGTCGAAGCTCGTTGAAGGAAAAAAGAAATTTAAAAAAAAAAATAATAATAATTACAAGTAGGAATTGAGAACGGTTCACTGTTTTTTTTCCTCCATCCCGGAAGCTCGCACACGACGCCTCGAGGATGAAAAAAAGTCCCTTTCTTCTTATGACCGAGTAAATAGTTTCCACTTCGTTAGTTGGCCAAACGATTCGTTTTTATATTTATTACTCGACCCTTTTTGCTCCTTTCTCTCTCTTCGTCTCGGTCTTGCACCCACTTCCGCTTATAATTCATTTTCGAAGCACCCAAAGGGCCCCCCTTAAGGTCCTATCAACCCTCCGAGACGCAAAGACCGAGACTTGAAAACATCCGATTCAATTACCGCGCTTGAAAGTGGAGGCTCTTCCTCTCTCTCTCTCTTCGCATGTTGGAGTCGATGATTCCCGGGTTACTCAACCTGGAATTATCTCAAGTGAGAGCAAAAAAAAAAAATCTGTCTGGAGAATAAAAGATTTTCCAGCTTTGCACCTTGCGCTGTAATTGCCGAAGCGGGGCAAGAAAATCGGTAGACCGAGTGGTCATCTCCGAGGAGGGACCTTCGAGGGTCACAAGGTGGAGGCTCGAGACTCTATAATCTAGGACAATTACGTGTTTTTGCCCTTGCGGCTCCTTCCTTCAGGTTGTTATTCCCTCTCTCTCTGTTTTACATTCAAAGTCTTTCAGCGTTGAAAAAGAAGACGTTCGATCGAGCGAGGAAAATAAGGGGCGCTTCCTAGTCCTTGTACTTTTTTCTAGGACGAGAGCATGATTAAAAAAAAATTTCTTCTCGCAAATAGGTTCAAAAGTTTCATCTAAGGATAAAAAAAGGCCCATCAAAATATTAGTTCTTAATATTAATATTGACATCGTCCTGATCGCTCTTTTCGATTTTCCTTAAGAATAACATGTGGGGAATCGTACATTATGATACGAGTACGATAAAACTTTTTCTGACGAGTGTCATACTAAATTTTATTGCACGAGTGCGTAAAGTGCCATTTTATTGCACGAGTGCGTAAAGTGCCATTTTACGCACACGAAGTGGTCGTAAAATGGGCACTTTACGTACGGAGTGCAATAATAGAGCATTATATCACGAGGACGTAAAAACAAATGTTTTTACGCCGAGTGATGTACCATATTTTATATCACGAGGTGCAATATGGACATTTTTACGTCTGCTTGCGGACGTAAAAGCGTCCATTATTGTACTGAGTGATGTAAAATTGTTTTTACGTCTTCTGATATTTATCACTATCGATTTATATCATACGGGAAATCTACAGACACAATTTTTGTAGGGAATTGAACGCTCTACGAAAAAGGTTCCGAGTTACTTTTTGATAAGTCCATTCGTTCAAAAGTTATTCAAGGTCAAAGTTTTTCGTAAATTTTGCTGATTTTGCTGATATCGAAAAAATGGGGATGAAATGAAAACATAAATTAAACTTTCGAGAAATGTTATCCAATAGTTCTCACTATGATAATTTTTAAAGAAATTATTGGGATTAATTATTGATATTAATATTGATATTAATATTAATTATTGGGAAGTGCGATTCATCGGAAAGATGCATCCCAAATTTTTTTTAAAATTATATTCTTTTAGATAATGATTTTAAAAAAAGTATTAACTCGGGGGAGGCCAATTTTTTTTTTTTTAATAAATTCAAGGAATTCAGCTACTAGAATAGATATTCCCGTCGCAGAGTTTCTGTTGTTTTTTTGGGTTTGATGAATTTCATTATTTTTTTTTCTTTAAATTAAAAAAGAAAAAAAGTTGGCCTCGAGCTAGTATTTCTTTTTTATCATTATCTAGTAGAATGTAATCAAAAAAAAAATGTTGGCACGCGCCTTCCTAATGAGTCGCACTTCCCAATAATTACCTAAGAAAATTGTGCAGCAGAAATCAGCTAAAATTTTTTTTTTCTTCATTTAAAACAAAATTAAATAAAAACTTACTGTTATACTATAATGAATGTCATTTTTTTAATAGAAAAATAAAAATTTTAAGCTAACTTCTGCTACACAATTTTCTTAAAGCGTTCTATTTTTTTCTATTATTATAGTGAGACTGTTGGTTAACATTCCTCGAAAGTTGAATTTATGTTTCACATGAAATTTCATCCACAATTTGTCGATAAAACTAATAGTTCCGGTGTAATATTTAAAAATCGGCAAAATTTACATAAAACTAAACTTGATGATAATAAATCTTTCCCTAGTTATAAAAATCAGAAGACGTAAAAATAATTTTCCTCATATGTTATTCTCATGGAAAATTAAAAAGCGCGATGAGGACGATGTTATTTTTAATATTGAGAGCTTCTATTATAATAGGCCTTTTTTTATACTAATTGAAACTTAATGATTAATTTTGAAAACCTCTTCACAACAAAAAAGTGTCAAAATTAATTCAAAATGATTTTTAAAAAAATACTATACAGTAACATAAATTGGTATTCATAATAATTCGTATAAAACAAAAATTTTAAGTTTAAAAATCGAAAAAATCGTCTCAAAAGTTGTTGAATGGATGGAAGTAAGAAAAAAAAATTTGTATAAAAATTTTTTCTGAAAAGGCCATGAAAAACAAAAAATTCGAAAAAATAAACTCCCAACTCAGACCATTATAAAAAAAGTCACGACCAAAAAACCGAAAAAGAGCTTTTCATTCTAAATTTAATATCTTGTGAACGGATCAAAAAAATCTCAAAATTTACCAGGAAGGGTTTCTTGAGGGGTACAAAAAAATATAAAAAAACTTGAGGAAAAAAAAATTCAAACTGTCTGATTTGAGACGGAACGCCCCATGTAGGAAAAAAGCGATGATCGAACTTGAATTTGCTCAGTCGTGGAATGGCGGGGAGAAAAAAAAATTTGATGCCAAAGATATATTATGCATATCGCGGATGTATAATGACGAGCGTATGCCCCCCCCCCCCCCCCACGGAAATTTATATATTTTTAATATACGCAAAATATATGTGGATATATTTCGAATATATGTACATATATTTTTAATCCACACATCTATGTTGCATATATATTTGCATATATTCTTAATATATGCTGATATATATGCAACATATATGAGAGATAGGTGTGATTCACATATATCTCTCATATATTCTATATATGAGGCATTCCATGCCGATTCGACCTGGGTCTGGACCGTCACCTCTCCGATTAGACCCACGATTTTTTATATTATTGTACTATCTCTGAAAAGCACTCGAGAATTTTTTCAGATTTTTTTGGAACGATTTGACTTCACAATATTTTTTATAAACAAAAAATTAAAGCCCAAATTTAAAAATCTGAAAAAAATCACAAAAATCATGTGTCACATATCAAACACTGTGAGCATTTAGAAAAAGTGGGAGCGCGTTTCGTTTGGCCTACAATGCGCTTTTTTTTGAGAAAAAAAATTGAATTTTGGACAAAAATTCTGAAAAAAAATCTGAACAAATTCTGGTTAATTCTGCATGATGTCATGTAATTTTTTTTCCTCTTCAAGAACTGAGTGGGCTATTGATTTTATTTATTTTTTAACTTTTTTTTCGAAAAAAGCGCATTGTAGGCCAAACGAAACGCGCGCCCACTTTTTCTAAACGCTCACAAAAATCCTGTGTTCCATATCAAACACTGTGAGCGTTCAGAAAAAGTGGGCGCGCGTTTCGCTTGGCCTACAATGCGCTTTTTTCGAAATTTTTTTTTTCTTTAAATTAAAATCAATAGCCCATTCAGTTCTTGAAGAGCAAAAAAAATTACATGACATCATGTAGAAATAACCAGAATTTTTTCAGATGTTTTTTCAGAATTTTTGTCCAAGATTCGATTTTTTTTTTCAAAAAAAGCGCATTGTAGGCCAAACGAAACGCGCGCTCACTTTTTCTAAATGCTCACAGTGTTTGATATGTGACACATGATTTTGGTGATTTTTTTCGAAATTTTAAATTTGGGCTTTAATTTTTTGTTTATAAAAAATATTGTGAAGTCAAATCGTTCCAAAAAAATCTGAAAAAATTCTGAAGTGCCTTTCAGAGATAGTACAATAACATAAAAAATCGTGGGTCAAATCGGAGAGGTGACGGGTCAGACCCAGGTCGAATCGGCATGGAATGCCCCATATATTCTTAATATGTGCTGATATATTTGCAACATATATGAGAGATAGGTGTGACTCACATGTATCTCCCATATATTCTACATATATTCTTAATATATGCTACCATATATGCAACATATATGGTAGCATAACTAACTAACTAACATAATATTTATTTAATTATTTAAGTTTATTGTATTCACACTTTTCATTATGATTTACCTTATAATGTTTATCCCGCGAGAACAAGCGATCGGGCGCCTGCCACATGTTCGTAACGTATAGACAGCGTTGCGATAGTGTCTAGACTCGCCGCGAGATGTCGCAGAGCGGCAACCGCTGAACCCCCATACGGAGGATGCGATGAGTATGCTTATAAGGGCGGGCGCGAGAACGGAATATTAACAGAAGTCCAGCGTAAATGAAGCCATATAAGGAGTTCTATGCAGCCCATTTTTCAACTATATTTGGAATACATGCAACATATATTTAATCTATATTTCAGATGTATGCATCATATATATAAAATATATATTGTATGTATGTGTCCTACATTTTACATATATCTAAAATATATTCTAAATATATTTTATATATATCTAAAATATATTTTAAATATATTCATTTATATACGGTAATTACATTTTGAATATATTTCGTACGCAATTTTGCATATATTTTAAATATATAAATTTCCGTGTGGGCCAATTTTGGGCCAGATCACGCGAAAGGTCAGAATCAGTGATTTCATGGTGATTTACGAAAATTGAGGTCTCTCGTCGTCGTCGTCGTCGTCGTTGTAAGTGTAGCGATCATTAACCCGAGACATCACACGTCGCACATATTGCTTCGGGATCCCGAAGACATGTTCCAGGAAGTGAAGATGGGACTTGGGGACTGCGGGAAGGGGCCTTATGGTCTAATACCAAAGTCGCTTCCTCATGTGGCGCATTATGGGGAACCAAAGTGATGCCTGGCCCAGAATCGCCTCCCGATATACCTCATTAACGTGTTTGCCATTTTAATGACCCTAGTTTTACATACGACCGCTTACTTTTGTTCCTTTGCAATATCAAAGCCTGGTATTACGATGTGGCGAATCGTTTCGTTCGCCTTTAGGAAAATATCGATGATACAGAGACGTAAGATCATTCCCCGGAACCGAATTTGACCCAACAATTTCGATAACCATCGAACCTCCAATTTTTTGTTCCTTGCGGAACCGTTCGTTCCGTATTTGGGCCCTTGAGACTTTCTTTCTATTTTGGACTATAATAAAACTAATGCTCGATTAATTCGGGCGGATCCGAAAAAATCGAGGAGGCGTTTCGATCCCCACAAAGCTTGGATTTCAGCTTGGATAGATATGAATTATTTTCTTTGGATATTTAATCTGCAAGCCAATTGTGACTTGGTTTTTTTTGAGGTTATGCTCTCCTG
The DNA here is from genome assembly GCA_946863875.1 of Alloplasta piceator. NCBI lineage: Eukaryota > Metazoa > Arthropoda > Insecta > Hymenoptera > Ichneumonidae > Alloplasta > Alloplasta piceator. The sequence continues at coordinate 39,703,651 of OX333077.1, read as the reverse complement.
TGAGCGCGAAATAAAATGTATGCTTTAATTCTACGAAATTCAGAGGTCCAAGTTGAAAACAAAAAATATTTTGGGTTGAAAACTGAAAAACACATATGAAAATTAATATTGATATTTTTTTTGTATTTTTTTCATGAAACTACAACTTGAGTTGAAAAAAAATGATCTTCTATCTTATTTTGATATCTCTGTTTTTTAAAAAGTTACGAGCGTTAAAAAAAAAATTGTGTGAAATTTTGAAAAATTTATTGTGGCCAGAAGAGTCGAGACAAAAATCCAAAAAAATTCTGAAAGACTGTTTTTTCTACGTACCGAAACATAGAAAATTTTCAACAAAATTAGAAATGGTCAGAGTCACGGATTGGTCGGTTTGGTGTGGAACGCCCCATATGTATCCTGAGTTTTAGGTGTAAATAATTAATAACTCGAGAACGCTTCGTGATATCGAGCTGAAATTTGGTACACTTGTGCAGCACGAATTGCCCTTCATTATGATTTTTTTTTGTTTCAATTCTAACGGGTGTTCAGATTTTATCGAATTTTTCGTTTTTGCAAAAATGGCGTAAACGCTCTAATTTCTGCAATTTTCGAGATATTGCACTGAAACTTTGTAGAGAATTAGTATAGTTATTATGGTTGTTTGGTATTGAATTTGGCAAAAATCAATCGAAGAATTAAAATTGTATGAAATTTTGGACTTTTTGAAAAATTGAATAAACGCTCTAGCTTCTGCAATTTTTAAGATATTGTACTGAAATTTTGTACACATTAAAAATAGTGATCAAGGTTGTTCGCTATTGAATTTGGCAAGAAGCAAATTTGAATGATGAGGAAGCAATGTACAAATGTCCATTTTTTTTAAATTCAAATGAAGTCGATGACATAACCTTAAATTTCGGGAGGGTTAAATTATTAACTCCAAATGCAGATGTAAAAAAAAGCAGATGTAAAGTGCAATTAGTGCTATTATTCAGAAATAGTTTTTTAACAGATATTTCCGAATCAATTGAAAAAATGGAATAATGGAAATTATCCATTACAATGGAGGAAAAAGGTCCTCTTTAACAAAAAATTCTAGTAAGGTCTATTTTTTTTCTCCAAAAACAATCCGCAATTTTCGTCTAATCAGACAAAAAATGAGTGATTTAGAACCCATTTTAGAATTTTTTTTTTTTCAAAAACACTTTATCAATTCATTATGTAAAAAATGGCGACCATTTTGTTTTGAATCCATCGAGTAATTTATTCGATTAAATCGGGCAAATCGAGTTATCCGGGAAATGTCAAAATTTTGAACTTAAAATAAAAATAAAAATTTGATTTCAATTATTTTAAAATAATTAAATTTTCAATTAATTTTTCAATTTTTCATTTCAATTCTTAAAAAAGCATTTACATCAAGATCCCCCGAGAAAAATCCCCAGAGCGGGATTCGTAAGAACCAAAAATCAATGTTTAGCATATGGGGCATTCCATGTCAAATCAAACACTTTTAAACCCGACCCCTTTCGATTTGACATGGAGTGACCCATATGCACAACGGTAAAAGCATCCCCGAATTTGCGTGTACAAAACTCTCAAACCAGCGACGCCGGGTTCAATTAAACGAATCTGGAATTCTTGTGGGCAAAAACTCGATGAAAAAAAAAGAATGAAAGTCGAGGCAGGTGGGCAACAGTCAACGTATCCGCTTATGGAGATCGGAGAGGGTTGAAAAAAAGGGCAGAGAGACCCCCTCGACACGTGTGGTATGACTCTGAGGTTTTTTTTTCCAGAGGGGAATCACCCTTTCCGGTTTCTCATCACTCGCAGTATTTTCATTATACCTGACGTTATAAAAAAAAAAAAAAAAATCATTTCCATACAGCTTAATAGTGCGAGAAAGTTTCGCCGATCATCCGAATCTGCCTTCTTGGATTTTTGTTGCATCGAGTTTGTCACTTTGTGAAGATTGACAAAAAAAAATCGTAGGGGCTTATGAAATTAATTATACTTTTTTTTCTTATTTTTTTTATAAATGTAATATTCATATTTTTTTCATACAATTAATTCTTTTTTTTTTGTTTTTGTTTTGTTTTTTTTTTTGTTTTTTGTTTTTTGTTTTTTGTTTTTTTTTTGTTTTTTTTTTGTTTTTGTTTTGTTTTGTTTTTTTTTTTTTTTTTATACAATATTCATATTTTTTTTATACAATTCATTTTTGTTTTTGTTTGCTTTTGTTTTTTTTAAATTTTTGTTTTTGTTTTTTATTTTGTTTTTTTTTTTATTTTTTTATTTTTTTTATACAATATTCATATTTTTTCATACATTTCATTTTTGTTTTTGTTTTTGTTTTTTGGTTTTTTGTTTTTTTGTTTTTTTTTTGGTTTTTTTTTTTTAATACACTTCATTCATATCGATAATAGGATCAGTAAACGAGCCGTCAAATCAGCCTCATTAATAAATGATAAATCACTAACCATTTATCGATCCATCTCTCGCACGGTAATTTCTTCTTTCCTCTCGTTCGTATATCAACGTGATACATCTCGCGAAATTTGAATAACAATAAAGCTCGCGAGCCATTAGAACATGTGGCACCTTTCAATGTCGTATAAACGAACTCTTATGTAAATTGAGCAGGATCTATCTGCGTAGTCATAATATTAGGAGAATTTAACGATCCATTTAACCGATTTAGTCCGTGTCATTAATAACGAAAGTTCTCCCGCTCTGGCTCCTTATTTTCTCGATGTTTCCTTGGATCGTATTACATTTACAGCTCTACCATTTATTTCTCTACCAGAAATACATCTCTACCATGATAAAACACAACCGTAATATCACTATAATAATTAACAAGTCTGTAGACTTACAAATCGATTTGTTCGAATTATTCGAAAAATTAAGACTATTCGAATAACTCGAACTATTCGAATAACTCGAACTATTCGATTCGAATAACTCGAACTATTCGAATAACTCTAACCATTCGAATAATTCGAACTATTCGATTCGAATAACTCGAACTATTCGAATAACTCTAACCATTTGAATAATTCGAACTATTCGATTCAAATAACTCGAACTTCGAATAACTCAAACTATTGGAATAACTCGAACTATTCGATTCGAATAACTCGAACTATTCGATTCGAATAACTCGAACTATTCAAATAACTCGAACTATTCGATTCGAATAACTCGAACTTTCGAATAACTCGAACCATTCGAATAATTCGAACTATTCGATTCGAATAACTGGAACTATTCGAATAATTCGAACTATTCCATTCAAATAACTCGAACTATTCGAATAATTCGTACTTCGAATAACTCAAACTATTCGAATAACTCGAACTATTCGAATAATTCGAACTATTTGATTCGAATAACTCGAACTATTCGAATGATTCGAACTATTCGATTCGAATAACTCGAACTATTCGAATAATTCGCACTATTCGATTCGAATAACTCGAACTATTTGAATAATTCGAACCATTCGATTCGAATAACTCGAACTATTTGAATAACCCGAACCATTCGAATAATTCGAACTATTCGATTCAAATAACTGGAACTATTCGAATAATTCGAACTATTCCATTCAAATAACTCGAACTATTCGAATTATTCGTACTTCGAATAACTCAAACTATTCGAATAACTAGAACTATTAGAATAATTCGAACTATTCGATTCGAATAACTCGAACTATTCGAATAATTCGAACTATTCGATTCGAATAACTCGAACTATTCGAATAATTCGCACTATTCGATTCGAATAACTCGAACTATTTGAATAATTCGAACTATTCGATTCGAATAACTCGAACTATTTGAATAACTCGAACCATTCGAATAATTCGAACTATTCGATTCGAATAACTGGAACTATTCGATTCAAATAACTCGAACTATTCAAATAATTCGAACTTCGAATAACTCAAACTTTTCGAATAACTCGAACTATTCGTATAATTCGAACTATTCGATTCGAATAACTCGAGGAATTTGAATAATTCGAACTATTCGATTTGAATAACTCGAACTATTCGAATAACTCGAACCATTCGAATAATTCGAACTATTCGATTCGAATAACTGGAACTATTCGAATAATTCGAACTATTCGATTCAAATAACTCGAACTATTCGAATAATTCGAACTTCGAATAACTCAAACTATTCGAATAATTCGAACTTCGAATAACTCAAACTATTCGAATAATTCGAACTTCGAATAACTCAAACTATTCGAATAACTCGAACTATTCGAATAATTCGAACTATTCGATTCGAATAACTCGAACTATTCGAATATTATTCGGGTCGTGAGCGTTTCGTGAACCTATGGAGAAAAAAAATTTAATTTGCATGATGGACATAAAATGGCGGAACCTCCCTCTTCTTCTTTGTCTCTTTTTACCTCTTTCTCTTGGATTTCCTGGAATTTCGCGGCGATCGGAGTCCTCCTTCGCGTGCCTCGCGACGACCCGGGTCGATTTTGGCCCCTTTTTTTGTTCCCCCTTTTTTTTTTCTTATCCCATCACAACCAAGGGGATAAAATAATCCACGGAATCGAGGAAGCATCAAAGAAGCAGACCGGTAAAATTCCAGCAGAATTTCCAGCGATCAAATATCGAACGAAATGGGAAGGAATGAAAGTTCGATCGTTCCCTCAGAAATGGAAGTCGTGATTTTGAGAATAGCTGCATTCAAAATCGATTCCGCGTACGTCACAAACGTTGTCAAAAGTACCGAAAAATTATCGCGACATTCTCGCGTTTGTTTCGCAGCGGCCATCTTTTTTTTTCTTCCCTCTTCGCATTTTCATCCCACAGATAAATTAAACCTTTTCGGGTTCGACCTTTGGCGGCCATACGACATTTTTTGGGCTCTCTCCTTCGCGGTTTGCTCCATAAAAAAAAAAAAAGAAAAAGAGTTCGAGGGATTTCGTAGAGGTTCCCGCTTTTGGTTTATCGAAAGATGTTTTCGGTAAAATTTGATACTTCTTCGGCAAAGTCGGGGAAGAGGAAAAAAAAAACACTCTTGTAACCTTATACAGCTCATAGGAAGAGTCAAATTTTGACGGAGAGTCTGTTGACCCGAATCTGGGGACTTGCTCGAAAGGAGAGAAAAACTCCTCCCGAAGGGGAGGATGGGGCAAGATGGCCCCCCCTAAGCCGATTAATACTTTTCGCGACTTTTAACCATCAAATCAGTTCACTTTTGTTCTATCTTGAACGAATTCACTGATTTTTGGCTGAAAATCTTTTATTTTTATTTTTTATATGAGGTATTCCATATCAAGCCGACCAATCCGTGGACCCGACCATTTTTGAATTTGTTGAAAATTTTCTATTTTTTTGTACGTACTAAAAGCAGTCTCTCAGAATTTTTTTAGATTTTTGTTTGAACCCAATTAACCACAATAAATTGTTTAAAATTTGATACAATTTTTTTTCAAATACTCATAACTTTCTAAAAACCGCAGATATCAAAATAATACCAAAGATCATTTTTTTCCGTCTTGACCTGCAGTTTTCATAAAAAAAATACAAAAAAAATATCGACATTTATTTTCATACGTTTTTTGAAGTTTTAAACACAAAATATTTCTTTTTTTCAACTTGGAGCCTTTTTATTTTTTTGAAAAAATTCACCACTTTTCAAAAGACATTTTCACAGATACTAAAAAATTGACAGTTTGTGATATTCATAACTTGTATTTTTTTTTATTTAAAAAAATTTGGCAGTTTGTGATATTCATAACTTGTATTTTTTTCTATTTTTGAAATACAAGTTATGAATATCACAAACAGCCAATTTTTTAGTTTCTGTAAAAATGTGTTTTAAGAAGTGGTGAATTTTATCAAAAAAATAAAAAGGGTCCAAGTTAAAAAAAAAAATATTTTGTGAAGTTTGAAACGCGAAATATTTTTTTTCCCAACTTGGACACTTTTGATTTTTTTGAAAAAATTCACCACGTTTTAAAAGAGATTTTTACAGATATAAAGAAATTAGTAGTTTGTGATATTCGTAACTTGTATTTTTTTTCTATTTTTTAATTCAAGGAGGAAACACGATTCCTTAGTTCACACGCGGTAAAAAATAGAAAGAAAAAAAACAAGTTATGAGAAGCACAAACTACCAATTTTTTAGTATCTGTAAAAATGTCTCTTTAAAAGTGGTGAATTTTTTCAAAAAAATAAAAAGGGTCCAAGTTGAAAAAAAAAAACAATTTTGTGTTTAAGACTTGAAAAAATGTATGAAAATAAATATCGATATTTTTTTTGTATTTTTTTTATAAAACTGCAACTCAAGACGGAAAAAAATAATATCCTGTTTTATTTTGATATCTCCGGTTTTTAAAAAGTTATGAGCATTTGAAGAAAAATGTGTCAAATTTCGAACAATTTATTGTGGTTAGTTGGGTTGAGACAAAAATCTAAAAAAATTCTGAGAGACTGCTTTTAGTACGTACAAGAGAATAGAAAATTTTCAACAAAATCATAAATGGTCGGGTCCACGGATTGGTCGGCTTGGTATGGAACACCTCATATGTATTAAATAATTCTTGTCAACGTAAAATTTTTTTTGTATGGTCTATTTTACCCCTGATCCAATGCATTGGCCTAGAAAATGGATGAATACATCAAATTCGTCGTAATTTGAAAAAAAAAAACCAAAAATTTTCTGACCCAATTTTTTAGGGTGGTCCATTACGCCCCAATTTTTTAGGGGGGCCGTTTTGCCCCACCCTCCCTTAATATCCTTCTGTCCCTCTTTTTCTTTCTCTTCTGAGAGAAAAATTCAACGCACTCACTTAACTCTAACTCACCGTTCGAAATAGCTGACTCATAAAAGGGTTAACAAAGTATTCTCGACGCACATCTCTCCCCCCCCCCTTTTTTTCTTTCTCGTTTGAGATCGTTCTTTGCCTTCTCTTCTTTCCGACATTGGGGCTCGATCGAGCGCATACTTTCTTTCATCTCTTGAGAATATTACGCAACGAGCCCTCTCTGTAATCATTCGGCGCTTACACATTACACAGATATGGGGCATTCCAGGTGAATTCGACTATCTCACTTTTGGGTCCATCGATATTGTTACACTCTGCAAATTGTTTTCTTTCGGTCGAAAGTCCCAAATTTGTTGCAGATTTTTCAAAATTATTATTATTATTATTATTATTATTATTATTATTATTATTTTTTTAATTATTTTAAATTAGAATTAAAAAATAGGCCTAAATGTACTGAAATGATAAAAGTAATTCTAACAAAATTATTTTTCATCAAATTACAAGTTCTACTTTGATTCTACGAATAGTTGCGCTCTTTTTTATACAGAATAATGCATATAAATTATTTTTTAATCGGTCCGAAAATTCGCTTTTTTAAAGTTTTATTCTGCGAAGACGGAGCCTGAAGCTTACAAAATAATTATTAATTACCAGACATTTCGTTCTATTTAATGACAACATTTTTCAATTTTTTATGTTAGAATTTTTGTAATTTTTTTTTGTAGATTAAAAAAAGCTCTTGAAGTAGTTTGGAAAAATATAATTTTGATCTTGAGGCAAAAAAAAGGTTAAAAATTAAAATCTCTTATTCTCGTTTAAGCTTGAAAAATATTTATGAATTACCAGACTTCCCGTTCAATTTAATGAAAATTATTTTTAATTATCTAGATTTTTTGGAATTTTTTTTGTATGCTTTTAGAATGCTCTTGAAGTACTTTAGGGGAAAAATGTTTTTACGCCAAGTCCGCTTGTGGACGTAAAAGCGTCCATTATTGTACTGAGTGATATAAAACAATTTTTTCATTCTTGGGGCGGAGAAAAAATTTGAATTTTTTATTTTACAGGGACAAAGCTTCAAGCTTACAAAATAATTATTGATTAGCACATTTTCCGTAAAATTTAATGATTTTTTTTAATTATTCAGAATTTTTGTAATTTTTTTCTATACATTTAAAATTTTCTTGAAGTACTTTAGGAAAAAATATGCTAAAAATTAAAATTTTTTATTCTACAGAGACGGAACTTTAAACTGTCAAAATAATTATTAACTACCTGATTTCCTGTTGAAATTGAAGAAAATTTTTTCTAATTATCCAAAAAATTTTCTAATTTTTTTGTCTATCCATTCAACATTTTCTTGAAGTACTTTAGGGAAAAAAACAACTTTTTTACTCTCGGAGAGAATTAAAAATTTGCTAAAAATATAAATTTCTTATTCTACAGAGCTTCAAGCTTACAAAATAATTATCAATTACAAGATTTTCCGTTCAAATTGATACAATTTTTTTTTCAGTATCCACACTTTTTGTAATTTTTTAAAAAATATTTTCAAAATTTTATTGAAGTACGTTGGGGAAAAAAAAATTTTTGTTTACTCTTGAGGTAAAAAAAAATCTGCTAAAAATTTGATTAAACCAGGAATGCCCCATACATAAAAGGTTTGGACGATTGACGCGTGTACGAGTAATTGAAGCAGCTCTGGCATGATCGTGGCAAAAATCCTATTTATATATATATACACACAATCGTCTATTCGTGTCTGGCGGTAAAAGTGATGCAGGTTAATCGATGCATCGACCCGTGATAAACGCTTAAGGGGGCTCCTCGCCGTATCGTCTCGAGCGAGAATCTCGCTGGAATACAGGAAGTGACGAGTAATCTCTCTTCAATATATATGGGTAATTCTATGTCAAATCGACCAATAGTTAGAATCGACCTCTTTCAATTTCCACGAAATTTTGTAATTTTGAGCAATAAACATTACATGATTGCTCAATTTTATGTAACTTACAATTGGAAGTAAAAAAATTTTTTTACGAGAATTCAAAAATTCATATTTTTGAAAAAAAGTGCACCTTTCTGAAAATTTCTGGATCTTTTAAGCTCAGTAGAAGGTATTATATAAAAAAAATTGAACCAAAAATTTAATGTTGAACGTGGATTTTCACGATTTCGAAAAAATTCAAAATTCGCCAAATTCATTTTTCAAAATTTCTTTTCGGAATATTTTTTTTTTTCGTAGCCCCAAGTATACTCTTTCAGACGAAACCAACACGTTTTTTTCGTGACTATAATAATTTTCGAGACATTTGAAAAAAAGCTTAAAAAATTGAAAAAATTGTGAAATTTTGAATTTTCGAAAAAATTTTTTTTAAATTAATTCTAATTTTAATTACCTAATTTTATTAATTAATAATAATTTATTAATTAGTAAATTTTAATTAATTCAGAAAACTTCTGACCAAATTTAATCGAAATTGAAAGGGGTCCATTCCAACTATTGGTCGATTTGACATGGAATGACCCATATATATATTAGGGTGATTTTTTTTCGACTTTTTTTAATTTTCATCCCTCCCCACCTAAAATGCTGTTGCATATGTCTAAAAGAAACTACCCTGAAAGTTACAGCCCTTAATATTAATGTTAAGTACTCGCCCTTCGCGTGAAAAGATTTCCCATCTAAAATACACGTAAATAAAAAAACTTTTTTCTTCAAATTGCTATAACTCCGCGGCATTTTATGGTATCATATTGTCCTTGGTCGCAATTTACGTAGAATTGAACGGTCTTCAAAAGTGTCCTGAACAGCATAAGTGTAATTTACACTGGTGAGATGGTACGAGTCACTAAAGTTGATTTTGACCCACACTTCTCGTTTTTTTGCTGTTATTTTTGAAATGATCAGCGTTATCGAAAAATTGCAAAGGAAAGTTTTGTTGGAAATTTAATTTCCTACAAAAAAGGTCCTTTAGACCTACTTGAGAAAATTGATATTTCTTGAGATATTGAACCTTAATTTATTTGCGGTATAAAATTTTTACGGTTTATCGAACCAAAAGTTCTTAATTGTTGATATTCCATATCATTTCGCCACTGGTGATATGATATGTGATATGGTGATATGATATAGAATATCAAAAAATTGAAACTTTTCGTTCAATAAACCATAAAAATTGTATACCAAAACCAAGTTAAGGTCCAATATCTCAAGAAATATCAATTTTCGCAAGTAGGTCTAAAGGACCTTTTCTGTAGGAAATTAAATTTCCAACAAAACTTTCCTTTGCAATTTTTCGATAACGTTGATAATTTCGAAAACAACAGCAAAAAAACGAGAAGTGCAGGTCAAAATCAACTTTAGTGACTCGTACCATCTCACCAGTGTAAATTACACTTACGCTGCTGAGGACACTTTTGAAGATCGTTCAATTCTGCGTAAATTGCGACCAAGGACAATATGATAGCATAAAATGCCGCGGAGTTATAGCAATTTGAAGAAAAAAGTTTTTTATTTACGTGTATTTTAGATGGGAAATCTTTTCGCGCGAAGGGCGAGTACTTAATATTAATATTAAGGGCTGTAACTTTCAGGGTAGTTTCTTTCAGACATATGCAATAATATTTTAGGTGGGGAGTGAAAAAAATAAAAAAAGTAAAAAAAAAATCACCCTAATATATATATATATGTATAAAAGAGCATCTCTCTCTGTACCTCCCGCATTCCTAGACGATTTTCTCACATCTCGTGCAACTTGTATCTCACTCGAGGCGATTTCCGCTAGCTCGAGGATAAACCTCGGGATAAACCGAGCAAAAAAAGAAAATAACGCTGCCAAGTTTGTGGGAACACGATTACGATACTTTGTGACGAATCAGAAAAGGAAAAAAAAATTAATTCACCAGACATCTCCATCGGAAAAGGAAAATTGCAAAGTTTTTCCTTCCCTCGAGAAAAAAAAAATAATAATAACAATAATAATAACAATAACAATAATAATAATAATAATAATAATAATAATAATAATAATAATAATAATAATAATAATAATAATAATAATAATAATAATAATAATAATAATAATAATAATAATAATAATAATAATAATAATAATAATAATAATAATAATAATAATAATAATAATAATAATAATAATAATAATAATAATAATAATAATAATAATAATAATAATAATAATAATGACAGCGAAAATTATTGACATCTGATAAATTGTATCTGTCCACTTTCCCCTCGAAATTTCGCGTGCTGCAGCCTCATGAATTTTAATAAGAGGCGCAAGAGACCCTTTTTGAAAAGTGCATCGATGAACGACGAGAAAACCCGATGTAGTGATTATCAATGAAATTTGAATATCACCGTCGCATTCATGAGCCGAAAGTTTGGCCGTGATTTCGCGGGGAGGGGAAAAGATATATTTTTCAAATGAGCGTGAATTTTCATTCATGCTATCCTCGAGGCCCCGAAAAAAGAAACATTGGGGTGCGACTCCTTTCCAATCGGGACTCTGTCATTTCGGTCTCGCGGAATATCGAAATTAATAATGAATCGTGTTCTATATGTACAGGGCGTCACAAAAGTATAACGGGATCCGAGATATTTTTCAAAAAGTTCAAGGTCATTATCGAAGTAAATTTTGACTTGGAATTTCATTTACCTTAATTTTGATCTTAATTTTGACCTTGACGAGTACTTTCAAGGTTATTTCAAGGTCAACTTTTTTTAAAATGGAAAGACCCATTTTGACATTGCTAATAATCGATAGTGCGGAAAATTTTACGCTCAAATATGTATTTAGGTCATTGGTACAATTTGACCTTGAATGTCCTTTATTTTGACCTTGAAGATTACGTTCATGGTTTAATTAAAGGTCAACTTTTTTCAAATGGAAAGCCCCTTTTTGACATTGGCAATCGATAGAGCGGAAAATTTTACGTTCGAATGTGTATTTAGGTCATTGGTACAATTTGACCTTGAAGGGCCTCAATTTCGACCTTGATGATCACGTTCAAGGGTTATTTCAAGGTCAACTTTTTTTCAAATGGAAAGCCCCTTTGTGACTTTGACGATGACCTTCAAGATGATTTAAGGTCAACTTTTTTTAAAACTGGAAACCTGTATTTTTGAGTTTAGAAATCAAACTTATTCCAAAAAAACTGATTGATCCTTCCCGAGTCTTTCAATGTAAATGTAATACTGTTAGTTCAATTGATTTAGGAACTCAAAAATACAAGATTCAATTTTTAAAAAGTTGACCTTGAATCATTTTGAAGGTCATCGTCGAGGTCACTACAAAATGTGCCTTGTTAAAATTAATATCTTTGTTCGTTACGAATAAAATTGAAAAGCTTCTATTTCCAGAGGTATCCACACCTTGTTTATGCTTCATTGACTTTAGAGGTCATTCAAGGTCAAAATGTACCTGTGACCTGAGTACATATTTAAACGTGAAATTTTCCGCTGCTTCGATTATTGATGTCAAAAAGAGGCTTTCCATTTGAAAAAAAGTTGACCTTGAAATAAGCTTGAAGGTAACGTGACACTTCTCTTGCAATCTGCGTCTGTTTTCGCAAATTTCAAAAAGAATACTAACGTCAAAAAATCTGAGTGCTTGATACTTTTGGCCAAGGCTGTATTTAATAAAACCTCCCTCCAATATTTTACGCGTATCCGTTGAACCGTGCAACCGTATCGAAAAATGACTCGACGAGAAAAAAAATGGTGAAGTGCGCAAACCCAGTATGTTGACGTTTATTGTGTTTAAACTGTGAAGACGCGCGAGCGCTGTGTCATTAAAATTTTCCCGCTGTTTTTTTTTCCTTTACCCACTTTTTTTTCATTCCCTTTCCTCCCTCTTTCGTTACACCTCTCTCGCTTTTATGAGAAAGGGTTGCGCGATTTATTGTTGCAAGTCATCGTAGTAACTATGTATATATGTATGTATGTATATGGGTCATTCCATGTCAAATCGACCAAGAGTTGAAATCAATTTCGATGAAATTTGGTCAGAAGTTTTTGTTTTCAATAAAACGGAGTTCTATCGAAGGAAAAATTTTTTTTAAATTTTTTTGAAAAAATATTAAAAAATTAAAAATTTCACAACTTTTCAAATCTTTCGAGTTTATTTTTCAAATATCTCAAAAACTGTTATACTTACGAAAAATCGTTCTGCATTCGTTTTGAAGAGTATACTTGGGGCTACGAAAAAAAAAATATTCCGAATTTTTTTTTTGAAAAATGATGAATTTGGAGAATTTTGAATTTTCAAAAATCGAGAAAATCCAAGTTCCATATTTCATTTTTAGTTCAATTTTTTTTATATAATACCTTGTACTGATCTTAAAAGATTCGGAAATTTTCAGAGAAATGTTTTTTTTTTCAAAAATATAAATTTTTGAATTTTGAAAAATCGTGCAAATCCACGATCAAAATTAAATTTTTGGTTACATTTTTTTAATACAATACCTTGTACTAATGTCAAAAAATTCTAAAATTTTCAGGATGGTGTGTTTTTGTATCAAAAATGAAAATTTTTGAATTTTGGTAAAAATGTTTTTTTTTGTTTTTCCTCTAAGTTAAGTAAAATTGAGCAATCATGTAATTCTGTAATTTTGAGCAGTAAAAATTCTAATTAATGACAATTGAAAACAATTTTTTTTTTACCAAAATTCAAAAATTTTCATTTTTGAAAGAAAACCACACCATCCTGAAAATTTCAGGATCTTTTGAGATCAGTACAAGGTATTATATAAAAAAAATTTAACCAACAATTTAATGTGGATCGTGGATTTGCACGATTTTTGAAAATTCAAAAATTTATATTTTTGAAACAAAGAAAAACACCTCCCTGAAAATTTTCGGATCTTTTAAGATCAGTACAAGGTATTATATAAAAAAAGTTGAACTGAAAATAAAATATGGAACTTGGATTTTTACGATATTTGAAAATTCAAAATTCTCCAAATTCATCATTTTTCAAAAAAATTTTTCGGAATATTTTTGTTTTCACAGCCCCAAATGTACCCTTCCAAACAAAATGGGAACGATTTTTCGTAACCATAATAAGTTTCAAAATATTTGAAAAATAAACTTGAAAGATTTGAAAAATTGTGAAATTTTAAATTTTGAATAACTTTTGAAAAAAAAATTTTCTAATTTTTTGCCTTTGGTGGAACTTTGTTTTATTGAAAATGAATACTTCTGACCAAATTTCATCGAAATTGAGAGGGATCGATTCCAACTCTTGGTCGATTTGACATGGAATGACCCATATAGCTCCAGAGGAGGATAAAGTATAGAATGATGAGAAAAAAAATGCGAGAATCATACGAACATTTGTTCGATGATCGGACTGCGAGATAAATGCAGGGATTCATTGATTGATGGCTCGTAAAAGGGTTTCCACCGCAGTATTTCGTAACGATGTTTAGTCATGCAGAATATAGTCCGGAGCTCGGCTATCGCGAGAAATAATAGACGAAATGTGCTTTCGAGTCACTAGAGCCAAGTTTCATAATGAAAAATGTCCCTTCTCCCCTCATCGTTAAATTCAGCGAAAGTGCAATACACTGCGACCTCGATAACCGGAATCCGTCGGGACCGCCTCTTGCAAGGAGTGGGGTTGCGCATACAGCACAGAACCGTCTCTGCGCCGCTGGTGGGGCAGAGACGGTCCAATCGCGTGAGGCCGCCGCCGGCCACTAGCGGCGCAGAGGCGGTTCTGGGCAATGTGCGCACCCCCACTTCTTGCAAGAGGCGGTCCCGACGGATTCCGATTATTGAGGTCGCAGTGCACAAAGCCCAGGACGAGGATACAACTTTCAGCGGAAAGAAAAAAATTAGGAATATTAATAATCAGGGTACAAAAGTCCAAAAGTTTGGAAACACTCGACTTCGCCCCGCACAAAAAGTTTCACTGCTTTTTTAAAAATGAAGATATTTCAATTCAACAAGCGGCGATTCAAAGGGGACATATTCAGCTTCATTTCTCTTTTTCAAAAAAAAAAAAAATCGATTTTTTTTAACCCCGTTACGCTCTTCGAAACATTGTCGTTTTTCGGCTTTTTTTGGCGTTGAAATTTTGACGCACGACCTATGCAATTTTTTTCTTTACTGTCTTTCACATGAAAAACTTGTGGAAGGGAGTGAAGGCTTCAATTTCTTTATTTCAAAAGTTTTGTACGATTTTTTTTCGTAAAAATATTCTTTTTTTTTTGCAAAAAACGACCATATTTATAAAATCTAGCGTAACTCTAAAATTAATGGGTTTTTGTGAAATCACTAAGAAGTCAAAAAGTTGCATACAACTATTCTAGATTCAATGAAATTTTTTCAGAATTTTTTTTCGTAATTTTATCGAAAAACCTCATCAATTTTTTTTTTATTTTCGAAAATCTAAAAAGAAAAAAATAGTAATTATAACGGGTCCACGACCGGACTGGTCTTAAAAGTTGTTGAATAGATATAGAAGTTTAAAATAAAAACAATTCAGAAAAAAAAAAAACAAAATGCACTTATCACTTTTGAAACACAATTTCAAAGTTTAAAACTCAAAAAACTTATTAAAAAACAAGTAGAATTTTTTTTTGTATTTATTTCTCAAAAGGCCATTAGAAAAAAAAACAATTTTGACAAAGACACTTAATTTCACCATTATTAAAGAAGTTATAACCAAAGAACCGAAAAAAGAGCGGTTTTTTAAAAATTTAATATCTCATCAACGGGTAATCAAAGAAGTCGAGGAATTTAACAGAAAGGACGTTTTGATGGGTACTAAAAAAAAATAACGAAATTGAGGAAATAAAAAAAGGTTTTCAAACTGTTCGATTTGGGACGGAGTGCCCCATACAAATATACATATAAATACCCTTGCAAATGCCCTGGATAATAATAAGCACGTGTTTTAGTAAAAATTTGATAAACAAAATCTTTGGACTCCGATAGCCAAAATCAAGATGGCGCTCGAGGAGCGAATGATAAAAATATTGGCCTAATGAGGGAAGGAAACAAAGTGAGAGTGAGAGGAGTAAAAAAGTGCGTAAGAATGAAATAACGCGCGTGTGTGTGTGTGTGTGTGTGTGTGTGTGTGTGTGTGTGTGTGTGTCCGTGTCTGTGTCTATAATCTTCTCACGAAGTCACAAAGATACATGGGGTGTTCCACCCCAAATAGGACAGTTTGAAAAACTTTTGTTTAAATTTCCTTAATTTTTTAATATTTTTTAGTACCCATCAAAAAACGCTTCCTGTTAAATTTTCGGATTTTTTTTATTACTCGTTCAAAAGATATTAAATTAACAAAAAAACCGCTCTTTTTTTGGTATTTTGGTCATAACTTCTCTGATAATGGGCCAAATTGAAAGTTTTTTTTTTCAAAATTTTTGTTTTTTTATAGTCTTTTCAGAAAAAAATATAATAAAAATATTCGACGAGTTTTTGATTGAGTTTTTTGAGTCTTAAACTTTAAATCGCGTTTTTGAAAGTGAGTGTCATTTTTGATTTTTTTTTTTTTAATTTTTTGTTTGAAACATCTATCTACTCAACAATTTTTGAGACTAGTCCGATCGTGGGATTTCCATAATAACTATTTTTTCGATTTTTTAAAATAATTTTTTTTTTCCCCCTGTGATTGAATTCGCAGTATCTTATCGCAAATAAAATCTTTCATTTGCATCTAAATAATGTTTCTCAGGTGAAAATTTGACAATTAAAATTAATTAAAAATGATTAAAAAAATACTATACAGTAACAAAAATTGGTATTCATAATAATTTATGAAAAAAACAAAATTTAATTTTAAAAATCGGAAATTTGAAAAAAAACTTTCAATTTGGATAATTATTAAAGAAATTATGACCAAAATACCAAGAAAAAGCGTTTTTTTTGTTAATTTCATATCTTTTGAACGGGTAATAAAAAAAAACTCAAAGTTTAACAGGAAGGGTCTTTTGATGGGTACTAGAAAATATAAAAAAATTGAGGAAATTAAAAAAAAAAGTTTTTCAAACTGTCCGATTTGGGATGAAACGCCCCATATATGCGTTCTTCAATGTGATGAGAATGAAAATTAAATATTTTCTTTAATGCGATGAGAATGAATATTAAAAAAAAAATGGATAAAAAAATGAATAAAAATAAATAAATAAATAGATAAAATAAATAAAATAAATAAAATAAATAAAATAAATAAAATAAATAAAATAAATAAAATAAATAAAATAAATAAAATAAATAAAATAAATAAAATAAATAAAATAAATAAAATAAATAAAATAAATAAAATAAATAAAATAAATAAAATAAATAAAATAAATAAAATAAATAAAATAAATAAAATAAATAAAATAAATAAAATAAATAAAATAAATGAAATAAATAAAGTAAGAAAAATAAATAAAATAAATAAAATTAATCTATAGTTTAATTTTGCCCTTGCACTCGAATATCCTCGAGAGTCCATTTTACATATCCATCGATTGATACCAATTTTCGTACATTTTGTTTCACATTTTGTTTTCGATCGGAAATTCATCCATTTTTTTTTTTTACTTCTAATTTACCGAAGTATTTTTTATTCGTGGCTTAGAGTCCGAGTGATCTATCATTACGCGCTTGATTGATCGACGCGTGTCTAGCCGTAATCACAAGGCAATATTTGGACGAGTTTACGCTCTGGTATGCGCTTCTAGAGTCGCGGATATTCACAGGCGAGAAGCGAGTGACGATTACCATAAATTATGGACACGCGCCGTTGGGACGCAAGATTGTAGGTTAATGTGAGGGAAAATGGCCCAGTTGAGCGAACAAAAGCAATTGATGTAATTTTTAAATTTTGTATATCATATTTTAAGTATTAATTTTTTTACAGGATATATTACAAATAATAAACAGGACCAAAATATGAATTTCGAAAAAATCGAAAAAAACAAGGTATAAAAAAAATTCTACGAAGCCCTTTTTTTGCTTAAAAGCCTCACATTTTGGTCGAAGGGTTGCAGTTTTAGAACCCTCATTTTTATATTTTCCATTATTAATAAAGTAAATAAACTAAATAAACTAAATAAACTAAATAAACTAAATAAAGTAATTAAAATATTAAAATAATCAAAATTAATCCATAGTTCAAGTTTGCCCTTGCACTTGAATATCCTCGAGAGTCCATTTTCTCCAAGCCGGTCCATTTTGTCTCCCATTCCCTCTCAAAACCGAGAAATCGTGCAATTTTTTTCTGATCGCGCAGCAATAATTCCTCCCTTCTTTCTCTCCATCTTTTAATGTCATACATTCGACTCTAAAGTGTTAAAATCGGCGCGTTAAATTGGCGATTCGATTACCATCGAAACCGATGGTGAAACGCGAGGCCGTGCAAAATACTCAAACATAGCGGTCCCTAATGTTACGTTTCGCTAAAAAGAGAAAAGAATTTTTCTCTCATATATACTTTTTAGGGATTTGCGAAGGGTTGCTTCCATTCAAGGGTCACACACAGAAGTGTTTCTCGCCCAGTCTCAACTATGTAATCATATTCGCGGCTCGTTTCTGATGGAACGCGAAGCTTTATCCTATCACCTGCCACGATCCGGGTATCCTTAATGATACTGACATCTCTCGGAGGAAATCATAAGCGCCGGATCCTTCCTCATGACTCGTTGAGACACACCCGTGATGCAATTTGTGCCGCTGAAACGAGAGGCCAAAATTTATATTGATATACCTTCGCTCATACGCTGAACATCGCATTATCGGGCTCATTAAATTTGCATTTTTTTTCCCTTGGACCAAAAATACTCTGTAGACTCGCTTTTGTATGGTTATATCGAATGAAACAAAAAAAATTAACTCCAATAACAAAAAATTGAGAGCCAAAAATAGTAGATTAATTTTTTTCAACGTTTTGAAAAATTCAATTTGGATTGACATTTTATTAGAAAAAAAGTACTCTAAAAAAAATTGTTCATTGTTTCCTTACAAGATTTGTCACTTTGCTTTCATGACCAAATATTTTATTTTTCGAAGTGAATACTTCTTATGCGACAAAAGCCAGACAGTTCCTGTTAAACGCCTGCGTTAAACGTGAATGTCCGGGACAAGAGAATGGAGGAATACAATAAGAGAGAGAAAGAGCGATGGGTGAGCGAGAGAGAGCGTTAGGCCATAGCATGCCCGCCTGTACGCGTTTAGTACGTATATAGGACAGCGGCGCGCATGCGCGTCGTTGCGCGTCGTTCTATCCGTTGTATGTGTGATTCCACAGCTATGTATGCGTTCGTACTGCGTCTCAATCGTCGTGCCCGTGCCTTGTGTCGCATTTCATATTTTATTTTGTGCCTCTTATGTTTATCTATATACGGTGCATTCAGAGTGTTAACATTTTATTTACTAGTCATTATTGTTGCTAAGTTTATGTGTTATTGTGTGGACAAGAACAATAGTGATAATATATGTAAAATAAAAGACATTGAAAACATTTAAAGTAACCCGATGAAAAATATTCATATCTGAGCAGATATGCTCATGTTGGTGTTTATCTGCAACATAAATGAATCTGATCTGATCATGCATGGTCAAAGATGAACATACATGTATTTTTATGCGCTCTATATCTAGTCAGATATGATCGCGCATAATTAAATATGTGCAGATATGAATTTATAGCTGAACATGTCTGCCCATGTATGGTCATGTCTAACCAGATATGGTACAATTCACGACATCATACGAGCTCACACATGATCAGACTTGAATATGTGCGCCCATGCATGCACATATCCAACCACGTATGGATGAATACGCAACCATACGGTTCCGACCATACGGTTCCGACCTAATGTTTAGGGTGGTCCATTATGCCCCAGATACCGCGGATCGCCTTAAAAATGAGTCAATAAATTTATGATAATTTGAAAAGAAAACGAACAAAAAATGGACCGAATTTTTTAAGGGGGCCGTCTTGCCCCACCCTCCTTTCAATGTCCGATTCAATGTTTCTCAAATCGCACAAACCCGCTTTTACTCTCTTCGGCAATAATCGAGCATGACTAATGCGCCTCCATCTTGATAATTTATCTTACCAATAATACAAGAATAATTGCATCGTGTGAAAAAAAAATTGAGAAGGGGAATATGACTCAACTGGGCCTTTGACAAGAGGCCTTTAAATTGTCGTTGAAATACGATATCACACGAATCCGAGAGCGCTATATGTTAAATAAAAATAATGTTTTTTTTTTTTAAAAAGGAAAAAAAAATGGTAAGAAAAATATAAGCCAAGCGAAGCGATGATGCGTGTGAAAACTTGCACTCTCCTCGCGAGATCCTCTTCTTCCCTCTTTCTCGTGGGCAAAAGTTCGGAGAGGCCTCTCTCTACGTGCGACATGACAAATTACTCGCGTGACGACGGTCATTACCGTATACAAACTTTGCCATACATGTGTTAGTGAGTCCGTGGCTTTTGCAAGATCGACCACGTGTGGCGGTCTCAATCTCGCGCGAGGTTTTTTTTTTTTTTTTTTTTTTTAAATTCCCCTTACTCGGTTTTCTCCTTCACTCTTCGCCTCTCTTGCCCACGTTCCATCTTCCTCCCGATGAATCTCGAAGGAAGATATGCCCAGAGACTGATCGTGATTTCTCGGGCAAGGATTGAGCCGTCATCGGGAGAGCAATATTTTACCGAGATTGCGACCGATCGACGTTGGAATACTAACGAGCGAGGTCCTTTGTAATGGCGACCGTCAGAAGGGAGGATCTTTGTTTAGAATCGAAGAATTCAGCAGTCTCTCTAGTTTTATGTAAATAGAGGAAGGTGGGGCAAAATGGACACCACAAAAATATAAGGGAGGCTGCTTACAGATAGTTGCTTTTTATCTAAAAAGATAGTGTTCATCGATAAGATTATGTATTGATAAAAAAGATTTGGAAAAAAATACAGCAATTTTTTTTTTTCAAATTAAAGTAAACCGTTCTGGAAATTTTAGGATTTTTTAAGATCAGTATAAGGATATTGCATAAAAAAAATTAAACCAAAAATAAAATATGGAACTTAAAGTCTAAAAAGCTGTTTTTTGGCCGTTGCCCAAATTTTGAAAATCTCTCCAATATTTTTCTCGAAAAGCTGAGACAATTTTACATGGAATATGTATTTTCCGAGATGGGTTCTTCATAAACATACGAGAAATGAATGAATGAACAAAAATTGATTTTATTAATTTTTTTTTTGCCATCTTCCGTTACGATGAATATTTTTTTGAAAAAATACATTTCTTGAGTAAAAAAGTCTCAGCGTTCCAAAAATTATATTGCTTTTCCGATAATGCCTGTGAAAAGCTCTCAAAATCGAGTTTTAAATCTAAAAAGCTGTTTTTTAGCCATGGCCCATATTTTGAAATTTGTTTCCATGTTTTTTTCGAAAAGCTGAGAAAATTTTACATAAACTATGTCATTTTCAAGGTGGGTTCTAAATAAACACACGAGAAATGAATTAATAAACACTTTTCAATTAATTTTCTCGTATGTTTCTCCTATGTTTATTTAGAAGCAACCTTGTAAATGACATATGTTACGTAAAATTTTATCACCATTATTCTGTAACGTCGAAAAAAAATGTACCTAGCAGTCTTTCAATATAGAGTGAAAAAAAAACATTCTTGTCGCGGAGTCGTCTTTTGAGTGACAGTAATTTTTCCGCGCATAAAATATCAGTAAAATACGTTAACTCATTTTTCTAAATTCTTCAACGTCGGAAAAAAATAATGTTGCTAGCAGAGATTCTCGATATTTAACATTTTATAAATATGGTCGTTTTTTGCGAAAAATTCAATATTTTTGCAGAACAAAAATTGTACGAAACTTTTCAAAAAAACGAAATTGAAGCTTATACTCTCTCCCACAGGATTTTCACGCTAAAAAAAGTTTTTAAAAAATTTCATGTTAAAAAAAAATTGAAATTTTTTTTTGAAAAAAGCGAAATGAAGCTGAATACGTTCCCTTTGGAACGCCACTCGTTGAATTGAAATATGTTTATTTTTAAAAGAGTAGTGAAACTTTTAGTGCGGCGTGGAATCGGAGCGAGTGTTTCCAAACTTTTGAGCGAGAGTGTACATTTCGATGTGGTAAACTTTTTGTGCATCGAAGAGATACAGAGACGAATTAATTTCATATGATCCGATTGGGAAGAGCACCGAGTGTTTTTCTTTCAATCTCCTCTTTCTTTTCTCTCTCCATATTTTTCTCCCTCTTTCGATAATATATATATATATATATATATATATATATATATATATATATATATATTAGGGTGGGTCAAATAAAATGACTATTTTTTTTCCCTCGATATAATGAAAAATGTATTGTTTGGCATCTCAAAAAAACTCTCTGCAAGTATTAGCCCTTCATATTTAAATTAAGAGGTCCCTCGTCGCAAATTTTTATTTCCCATTTAAATAACATAGGAATTTTTTTTTTTTACTTTGGGAATTTACAAGACTTTAACCGTTGACGTTAGGAGAGTTTTTTAGCATTTTCGTAGAATATTTGATGCTCTACAAAAAAGCTCTCCTGTGTCTAATCGATAAAACTAACCGTTCAAAAAATAATCGGTGATAATTATCACTTATTATCGATTAGACACAAGAGAGCTATTTTGTAGAGTATCAAATGTTCTACAAAAATGTGCTAAAAAATTCACCTAACCTCAACGGTCAAAGTTTAATAAAATTGCAAAGTTAAAAAAAAAATTTCCTATGTTATTTAATTGGGAAACAAAATTTTTGAGATGCGAAACAATACATTTTTCATTATATCGAGGAAAAAAACATTACTCATTTTATTTGACCCACCCTAATATATATATATATATATATATTCTATAGATTGAAAAGTGGTTGCAGTTTTTTGGCGATGCACTCACATCTTCTCTTTCGATTCCTCCGATACCGACAAATTTATTACTCATTCGTTCCCATTCGTCTTCGTCACAATGGGGAAATATATACTTTCGTGCTATAAAATCAACCGTACATTCTTTTCTCTCTTTCGATGAAAATTTATACCGCAATTTCTCGGTGGAACAAATAATATCGAAATTTGTGACTCTCTGACGTCTCAGTGATGAAAGGCAATTTCTCTCTCGCTCCCTTCAAGTATTATTCTCTTGAGTATTTCTCGATTCGAGTATTTACAGTTCTACCATTCATTTTCTACCAAAAAAAACATATCTACCACAATAAAACATTATCGTAATATCACTACTAATCAACGATTCTACCATATAAAATTTCTGCTAAAGAGAAGCGTGTCAATAACCCTAATTCGGTCGGTCACTTACCGACAGAGTTCGGGCTCCGGCGTCGATAAGTTACCGACCAAAGTTTATTTTTATTTATTTGAGAGGGTTATTATTTGGTGGAGGATTATCCGGTAGGTTTGTTAATTGGTAGTGATTTATTGTGGCAGAGATGTATTTTTGATAGAGAAATAAGTGGTAAAGATGTAAATGTGCCGCAATAGAATATAAACTAAAAATAAGTTACGAAGCATATGAGGCATATTTTAAACACCGTTTTAAGATGTGGTCTTATTTAACAATTAATGTAATTGCAAAAACAGTTGTAAATCCAATCACAGTGTGAGCACTTATATTCTAGCAATGGGCTAATAAACTTGGTTCTCTCTCTCTCTTGTGAAACCACGACTCGAATTTATCGCAAAATGTCCGCGGTTTGAAATTCAATGATTTCCGCGATTTTTTTTCACGATCTATGGATCATGATCCATGGATCTATGGATCATGATCCATAGATCGGTATAGATCTCGCTGTTTTATGAATATCGATATTTCCGAGCGAGTTTCGCCTCACTAAACTATGCATATTAAATTATTTGGCAAGGGCTATATACCTATGATAATACACGATGTGTACATAAGGCTCGCCTTATTTTCCTCAACGAAACACGACAAGAAACTTCGGGAGAGAGAGAGAGAGAGAGAGAGAGAGAGAGAAATCCTTTGGCGAGTGCGCCGGCAAACGCAAAAGCTCTTACACGCGCCCGCACCCACGGAGACCTTATCTTCGATCTTTTGGTCCTCGTACGAGAGAATCGGCCGAAAGAGGGATTGGAGATCGGTGGCGATATTATTATATACGAGAGGAAGAAACGGATGGAAACCCCGCGGTGGATTATGCTCTAAGAGAGCGGAAAAACTTTGACGACACGAAGGATTCCGGGCCTTTTGCCAGGACGAAACGTTCGCGTCCTGAAAAACGATTTTTGCTCTATTATACAGGATGTCCCAGAGGTCAAGGTCAATGCCGTGAAGGTAGATTCGTGACGTAATATTGAGTAG
Organism: Alloplasta piceator; assembly: GCA_946863875.1. NCBI lineage: Eukaryota > Metazoa > Arthropoda > Insecta > Hymenoptera > Ichneumonidae > Alloplasta > Alloplasta piceator. The sequence continues at coordinate 39,679,505 of OX333077.1, read as the reverse complement.
AAAAGTCCTTTGCCATTTTTTCGTAGCTCGAAGCCCTGAATTATTATTAACGTTTTTAGATCAGCCAATGGGATGAGCTGGCAAGACCACGCCCCATCTCAATGGGCGCGTCTCATTGGCTGATTGAAAAAAAATCAATAACAATTCAGCGGTTCATGATATCAAAAAATGGCTAAGGACTTTTCTCCTCGATATTACGTCACGAATCTATCCTCACGGTATTGACCTTGACCTCCGAGACACCCTGTATACACGCCGTCGTCCTTCGACACAAGCGTGTGTCCCATAAACATGTGACCGGAGGGAAGAAAAAAAGGAACGTCCATTGTTGTGGCTGTCGTCGAGTATTCTCTTTTGCTGGGACTGCGGCAAAATATTTGGTCCTTATTTTTTCAGCAACACGATCTCGTCGTCTAGTGTCACGTTGATGCGATGCTCGTGACGTTTGTGCTCCTCTCTTCGTCCCATTTCATCCCCCATTCTGTCGTTCTCTCTCAAAATCCTCCAGAGCTTTCACCAACACTTTTTAGAGAATCTTGACAGTTTTTACGATGTTTTTCGGAAAAATCGTCCTCACGATCCTGGCGTGTCGTGAATAGCTTCGACAGAGAGCCAGATGATTTTGACACTATTTTTTTTTAAATACACGACAAGTTTAAGTCTGAAGAAATGTATTTAAGGGGAAAAGTTACGAATAATTGGAAAAAATGTTTTTAAGGATATTTATGAAAATTTTGAGTTTTTGGGAAAATTGTTGATAGATTTGTGTTTAGCGGAAGGAAATATGAGATATGAGATTTTCCAAAAATTCATTTAATTTGTTTATTTTGTGTTTTGGTTCTAATTGGGTTTGTACACTAAAATGGCTTCAATTTTTTTTCTTAAAGACACTTCGAGTTTGACTTAGGCCTATTTTCTTCGTTATCGTTTAAGCTTCAAAATGTCGCTTGGTTCATTCGAATTCGATCATTTTTCAATTTGTGGCGGATTTTCAAAGTTCGACCATCGATTTTTGCGATTTTTTCTTTTTCCAGCCATGTTCAAACTGCCCCCATTTCTACAAAAATTTAGTTATCAGAATGGTTATCAGGGGGAATAAATCGATCCGTGTAAGGTTTGAAAAAAATAATTTAAATAATTTTTTTTTTTGCATTCTGGCCAAAATTTAATCTATTCACTAAAATTGCTGTAATTTGTTTTCTAGATCAAATTTCGACTTTTCTCATAGCTCATTCTTTTTCTGATCATTGAAGCTTCAAAATACCGCTTGGTTCATCCGGTTTGATCATTTTTTAATTTTTGGCGGATTTTGAAAGTTCAAACATCGATTTTTGCAAATTTTTGAACGATCTTTTTTTATCATAAAAAAAAAATATCTTATTAGACAGATTACCGCTGATTTCAGATCACACGGATCCTTTATCGTAAAAAATTAATTTATTAGGAACAATAATTTTAGAAAACGTTTCTGATTAATAACAGATCGCAAAATTATTCTACATTAATTTTTAAATATTCGTTCGGCTGAATTTTTTAAAAATTCGAGAAATCTCTAGATTAATAAAATTCTCGATCTTCTCGATCCCGCATTGTCGGAAAATGTCTCAGCTTTATTGAAATCCCAAAAATGGCTTTTCGTCAAAATTTCAACGTAGAAGCAGTAAAAAAAATCCTAAAACTCGTGGGAAGAATAGGACAAGATTTTTTATAAAATTATCATAAATTTAATGTATCGACTCATTTCTAGGCCAATCCGCGATACGTGGGGCATAATGGACCACCTTAAAAAATTGAGTCAGAATTTTTTTTTCTCTTTCTCCAAATTATGATGAATTTTATATATTCATCCATTTTAAGGCCGATTTACTACATCTGCAGAGGTAAAATGGACCATCAAAAAAAATAAAACAAAATTAATTTCTAACATCTGTAAAACTTAAAAAAAAAGACAAAATTAACTATTATCTAAAATATTTAAAAAACTTTTTTTTGGGTAAAAAAAAATAATAGTTGGAAAACACAGAAGTTATTTATTATTTAACGAATGTTTAATTAATCTATATATTTTTTTATGTCAAGCAAATAAACATTAAAATTAATTATACTGTATGATAATAGTTTAAAAACATAACCAAAATAATTTTTTCAAATGAAACTCTAAATTACGTGTAGAATATAACAAATAACTTTTCACAATAATCACAAATATATTCGTCGGAATAATCTTTGTCTATATCTGCACCAGGAATCATGAGACCATACTTTACAATTTTTACACTGAATGCATGATTTCTCCGATTCCGAGTAAAGTCCATTACAATAAAGACAATAGTAATAATTATTTTTGACTTGTGAAGAATTTTTTTTAAAAATTCTTTTGTGAGATAAATTTTTTAATTCTTGTGCGTGATAAAAAAAAATTATCATTTTTAGAGATAGGCCATTTTGCCCCGGTCTCCCCTATTAAAATCCCAAAAATGGCTTTTCTTCAAAATTTTATGGTAGAAGCAGTAAAAAAAAAAAAATCTATAACTTGTGGCAAGACCATTATAAGAAAATGGTATAATAATCTCGTTAGTAACGCAATCGAAAGAGAACGTATTTTTTTTAACTCCCCCAATATATAATATATATTATATACGATATATTATTCCTTGGTCTTGTATTCCAATCCACGGTTTTACGAGACTCTTCCGCTCTGTTCCCCCGCATCGGGGAATATGTGTTTTACGATGAGAAATCTCTTGGCCCGCGGAATGCCGCAAAGATACTCGAAATTTCGTTGCGGCGCTGCAGACGGAAAATACCCCGCCGAAACGCCAAAGTCCGCACTGATTTCGTCGTTATAACGTCCACATCGTAAAACCCTATTACTCCCTTTTCCCACCAGTCACGTATAAATCTCCCCCAATGCTCTCTCTCTCTCTGTCTCTAAAATCACGATGGCTTCTATAACGTCGTATATGGGGGGTTCCATCCCAAATCGGACAGTTTGAAAAACTTTTTTTAAAAATTTCCTCAATTTTTTAATATTTTTTAGTACCCATCAAAAGACCCTTCCTGTTAAATTTTGAGATTTTTTTGACTACCCGTTCGAAATATATTAAATTAACAAAAAATAACCGTTCTTTTTTTGGTTTTTTGGTCATAACTTCTTCAATAATGGTCCAAATTGAAAGTGTTTTTTTTTCAAAATTTTTGTTTTTTCATGGCCTTTTCAGAAAAAAATACAACAAAAATATTCGACGCGTTTTTTAATGAGTTTTTTGAGTTTTAAACTTTAAATCGCGTTTTTAAAAGTGAGTGTCATTTTCGATTTTTTTTAAAATGATCAGTTTTGAACATCTATCTATTCAACAATTTTTGAGGCTAGTCCGATCGTGGGATTTCAATAACTACTAATTTTTCTCGATTTTTGAAAATTAAATTTTTTTTTTTTCAGAAATTATTATGAATACCTATTTTTTTTACTGTATAGTATTTTTTTTAATCATTTTGAATTAATTTTGACAATTCTTCATTGTTGACAGATTTTTAAAATTAATAATTAATCGATGAGCAAATAACAACAGTTCAAGAATTGTATGAGCGGGCATTGAGCCTAAATAGTCTACCGAATATTACTGTCAAATTTTCACCTGAGAAACATTCTTTAGATGCAAAAGAAAGATTTTATTTTCAAAAATCGAAAAATAATAGTAGTTATGAAAATCCTTCGATCGGACTAGTCTTAAAAATTGTTGAATAGATAGATGTTTGAAGCAAAAAATTAAAAAAAATAAATTAAAAATGACACTCACTCTCAAAAACGCGATTTAAAGTTTAAAACTAAAAAAAATCATTCAAAAAAACGTCGAATATTTTTGTTGTATTTCTGTCTGAAAAGACCATAAAAAAACAAAAATGTTGAAAAAAAAACTTTTCATTTGGATCATTGTCAAAGAAGTTATGACCAAAATACCAAAAAAAAGAGCGGTTTTTTTTGTCAATTTAATATCTTTTGAACGGGTAATCGAAAAAATCTCAAAATTCAACAGCAAGGGTCTTTTGATGGGTACCAAAAAATATTTAAAGAATTGAGGAAATTAAAAAAATATATATTTTCAAACTGTCCGATTCAGGACGGAACGCCCCATATACTATATAAGGTGGCCGCGGGGCGGTAAATTTTTTTACGACCGAAATCGCCGACTCGAGAGTGGTTTTGTGCCGCGTCAAACGTGTCCCGCACTTGGCATCGTAATATGTGAAATTTAATTACCATTCCCGCCACCCAAACCACGATATTTCCTCTCCTCCCCTCTCATCGCTTGTTGATTCACGTTTTTCTCCCCGCATGTTTCTTATTTATTTGCGGTCTAGTTTTGTCGTCGAACCAGTGCGACTCGTAGACTTCCGGTTTTTTTTGTTTTCCTTTTCCTTTTTTTTTTTTTTTTTTTTTAAGTCACCGCGCATTTATGAGTCTCCTCTTTCTCTTTCCCTCGGTCTATTTTGAAGAGGGATGAGCAAATTTTGGCCTAGACAACTCCGTAGACAACTTGGATGGTTGAAGGTACGGTCTAGACGTCAATACTTACTTTTGTGTCTCAGTTTTTGGTGTAATAAATTCTCGGCTTATTTTATACTGAACCTTTTATCCAGGCAGAAAAAGAAGGTCTTGGTCGGATAAAAGGTTCCCTCCCAACTGAGGGTAATCTCAGTTGGGGGGGGGGGGGGGGAATGGTAAGGAAGGGTTGGGTGAGACGTAATTGTTACTCAACCTTAGATGTACTTAAGAGTCGACTTATCACTTATCTATTCCACTGCAACCTCGATAATCGGAATCCGTCGGGACCAGCTGTGGCAAAAAGTGGGGTTGCGCACATTGCACAGAACCGTCTCTGCGCCGGTGGTGGCTGACGGCGGCCTGACGCGATTGGCTTGGCGCTTCTCCCACTACGCTGCAATTGCAACGATCGACGTACCGATTATCGAGGTCTTGGTAGTATTTAAATACTTGGATAATTAATAATTAGATGGAACAATTACTTAATAAAAAAAAAAACAGTAATTCATAAGAGCAACATTTTAATTACTTGATTATTAATTATTTGATCTAAATTACAAGTTATAGGTTTATTGGATAACAATCGAACATGAATTATCGAATTTTCGAATATTAGAAATACCTTACTGCCTTATTACTGAGTGCCTTAATAATGAGTAATATTTATTGAAACAATTGTAAAATTTTCCAACACAGAGTAATTAGCGGTAATTAAATTGACGAAATTATCGATTTTGCCAATCACTGGTTAGAAGTAATAGTAATAGTAGAATAATATCGAGGAGTAGTAAATGCTAAAGTGACAAGTGAGTGCACAAGATATATCAAAAGTAATAATAAAATAATAATTATAGTAAATATTAATCTGTCTTACTTTCAAGCTTAAAAGTAATAACATTTTACGATTCGAGAGCAAAAAGAAAAATGAAAAGACTCAAAATTTGCCTCAGGGAATAATCTCTGGCATAAATATAATAATCAATATAATATAATAAATATATAATATAATATAATAAATATAATATCGTAAATATATAATAAATAACAATAATATAATATAATAATCAATCAATCAATTTTCACCTCTGAGATCGATAAGAGAAATAATGAAAAAAACAGTGATCCCGAAAATTTCTCGCGAGACGGTTTTCTCGTTGATTAATTCTGTCACGATTCTCACCGAACAAGTAAACGAAAATTGTGGTCTTAATGTCGTGGATGAAGTATTTTTACAAATTTACAAATAATCGGGGCCATTTTGACGCCTCTTTTAAAACGATCCTCCTAAGTCTCTTGTAGAATTCAAGGCTTCCATCGTAACGAGCAATCTTCTAACGATCCTTTTTCCATCCTTCGTATCTGCGATCTTGGGGATGCTTCGTCATGGCAATGAGACGCGTGTGCGTCTCTCCGAACGAGAAATAAAAAGAACCACGAATATACAAGTGTGAGAGGCCGGAAAAGCGATATCTGATCATCGGTGGTCCACGCGACCGCGCCTCTTCGTTTCACGTTACGAAGAGGCGCGGTAGCGTTCCTTCTCTTTGCCCTCTCTCTTTCACTTTCTCCCATTCTCCGCTTGGAAAAACTGTCGCGGTGTTATTTCTCTCTCGGATAGTCATCTTAGATACTTTTCCCATTGAATTTCGAGATAAGTAATGGGAATATAGGTATCATTCTAACAGTAACGTTGACACTTTACTTATCTCCAAGTTTCTCGATATACAGTCATTGTTACACCATTCGTTTTCTCTCCATGTTTTACAAACTGCCTTCATTCCTCTCTCTCTCTCTCTCTCTCTCTCTCTCTCTCTCTTTTTCTCTCATCCGGATTAATGGAAGAATTATCGAAAGCTTCTCATTTTCGGATTTTACGCCCTAAAACGTCTCATTTAAGAAATATTCGTTTCAACGAAATTCATTCCAATGGATGTCATTCTTTATTATCGGCAACAGAAGCTTTTCCCTCCTGAGTTATAGAAAAATATTTAAATTTTTGAAATCTTCATCTAAAAAATTCTCATTCTTGTCATCAATTGTTATTCTGCAAAAAAAATATCGGGAAATTTGATCCTGAGTGAAAAAATATTTTACAGGTCAAAAAGTAGTCAAAAACTCTTATTCGAATAATTCGAATAGTTCGTATAATTCGAATTATTCGAATTATTCAAAAAGTTCAAATTATTCGATTCAATCGTCTCGAATAATTCGAATATTCGATTCGAATTTTGAATCGAATATTTTTTAACGACAATCAAGGTTTTCCCAGTTTTCCAGTCGAATGCAACCCTCAAATCCAGTATCCAGTTTGTTTTTCCAAAGTCTCTTGTGCCTCGATGATTTTGTGGAAGGGATTCTCCCCTTTCAAGCCTGTGTTCCTATCGTTTTTTTTTTTCAATTACGAGGAAACGTCTTGTTCTCTTTGACCTCTTTTTTGGCTCATCGCGCTCGTTCAAAAGAGGGGCTGAGAATAAGAGCTGACAGGGAGGGAGAGGGTTGAAAAAACAGGACCGTGAAAGAATTTCATTCGTGTTTATATATATGGGGCATTCCACGTCAAATCAGTCTGACCCCCTCGGATTTTGATATCCAATGAATTGTGAATTTCGTTTGGCCCAAAATATGACCTCAAATAAAAAAAAATTCATTTTTTAGGGGTTGCCAGAGTCGAAAAATTATTACATTGACGGAAAACTCAAAGAGAGGCCTTTTTCAAATTAATGAATTTTTTTCACAGAAACTAGGGTCCAAAACAAATATTTTCATCGCAGTTCAATAATGGGCGAAAAATAATGACTATTTTTTTTTAAATTTTAATTCTTTAATTGTGTTTGGATCATCCGTTTTATTTCAGGTCGTCGAGGCTAATAAATTTTCGAAAAATGTTGTCGTTTTACTCTCAAACAAAGAAAAAAAAATCAAGTTTCACTAGAAAATTATGTTTGGTGTTGCTATTCTCACTACAAGAAACAATAGAAAAAAAAATTAAAAAAATTGTTTTAGCCCCTTATCGAAATATAACGAAAATAGCTGTTTTGGGCCCTAGTTTCTGTGAAAAAAATTCATTCATTTAAAAACGGCCCCTTTTAATATTTTCCCTCGATTCAATTATTTTGCAACTCGGTCAACGCCTAAAAAATGAAATAAAAATTTCTAAAAATTTGAGGTCATATTTTGGGCCAAACGAGACCCACAATTCATTGGACATCAAAATCCCAGGGGGCCAGGCCGATGACCGCGTGATTTTACGTGGAATGCCCCATATATATATCAGCCGGTGTACGCGCGTGGGTCGCGAGATCCTGTAAAGCGTGTGTAAGGACTCGAAGGAGATAGAAATATATAGGAATATAAGAGACTCGCGCACAAGACGTAAACACAATGCTGTTGGGGAAGAGAATGAGAGAATCTGGTGGGGCCCCCCGGAGTGGGCCCCGCGAACACCACAGACGGGCTTATCTCGACCGAAAGATCTTCCTTATACCGGGGTTGTACACGCGAGGCCGGACTAGAGGGCCCCCTCAGGCCCCCCTCAGGCCCCCTTGGGCCCCTGTTAGAATAATCTCTCGTTCCGATCTTCGATGGGCCTTGCGATAAGATTTTGTGCTCTTTCACCGCAGCAAGAGCGAGAAGAGAGTGTCTTCTCCTCCTCTCTCTATCCCTCTTTCTCCCAACCCTTAGGTCCCAGGATTATGAGCAGCTGTCCCGGGAGAAGCGCACGATCGGGGACTCGGCGCGCGAGAGTGGGGGAATTTGGGCCCGTGCGTGCGCACGAGTTCAAACTCCCGCGAATATACACTCACAATGATGAGTCCCAAAACGCTTGCTGAGCAAATTTCGACAAAGAGGAGGAAAAAAAAAATACCCGAATGTTCCCACTTGACAACAACGGGAAAAAGAGAAAAGGAACAAAGGACAACCCGATGTTGATGTCTTCGTTTTGGTATCCGACAGAACGACGCAGAATCCTCCTACGGGGCCCTCTGCGATCCTTTGCTAAATGAGATCGCACTTTTTCTTGGTTAAGTTGATGAAAATACTTGTGGATATCATCGTTGAGTCCCCCACGGAAATTTATATATTTTTAATATACGCAAAATATATGTGGATATATTTCGAATATATGTACATGTATTTTAATCCACACATATATGTTGCATATATATTAGCATATATTCTTAATATATGCTACCATATATGCAACATATATGGTAGCATAACTAACTAACTAACATAATATTTATTTAATTATTTAAGTTTATTGTATTAACACCTTTCATTATGATTTACATTATAATGCTTATCCCGCGAGAACAAGCGATCGGGCGCCTGCCACATGTTCGTAACGTATAGGCAGTGTTGCGATAGTTTCTAGACTCGCCGCGAGATGTCGCAGAGCGGCAACCGCTGAACCCCCATACGGAGGATGCGACGAGTATGCTTATAAAGGCGGGCGCGAGAACGGAATATTAACAGAAGTCCGGCGTAAATGAAGCCATATAAGGAGTTCTTGCCGGCTTCTCATGAACTCGTACTTTTTTATTTGATTCTCCTAGAGAATTTCCGATTTTCGGAAATTTCTACACGGGTATCGCATATTCAACCCATATTCGGAATGTATGCAGCCCATTTTTCAACTATATTTGGAATACATGCAACATATATTCAATCTATATTTCAAATGTATGCATCAGATATATAAAATATATATTGTGTATGTATGCGTCGTACATTTTACATATATCTAAAATATATTTTAAATACATTTAAGATATACGTACATATGCGAAAAGCGGCAAAATCTATCCAAGTAAATATATTACACATCTATAAAAAATACATTTTAAATACATTCATTTATATACGGTAATTATATTTTGAATATATTTCGTACGCAATTTTGCATATATTTTAAATATATAAATTTCCGTGTGGGGTCGTGGATTATCAAGATTAGGGGTGTGCGATAATTCAAATTCACGAATTATTCGAGACGAATAGAATAATTCGAAGTATTCGAATTATTTGAACTATTCGAAAAGTTCAAACTATTCGAAAAGTTCGAATTTTTTGAATTATTCGAAAACTTCGGCCTATTCGAATTATTTGAATAGTTCGAATTATTCGATTCAAAACTCGATTTGAATTATTCGATTCCATTCGTCTCGAATAATTCGTAAATTCAAATATTCGCACAACCCTAAAATAAAACTATCGGATTGCAGTCAAAGGTCGAATTTTATTCTTTTTTTTTTTTTTTAGTTTTTCCATTTACCAATATCTTTTTCTTCAGTATTCTTCAGGACATGGGAAGTTTTTTATTATACTCTCATATTAATGTGCAATATTTGTTTTTTTACGAATTTTGGAAATATTGATCTTGAAAGAAAGTAAGAATGTTTTGAAAACAGCTGTTTTTTGCCTTTTTCCCCCTGTCTTCAGGTGCACCCATCTTCTAGAGAAAATTTTTGTGATTCATTTTTACGATTGGATTCATAAAGAGGAAAGTTCGAGCTTCCATTTATTTATTTTCTTTTAACTTGGAGCGATTTTTTTCTCTGTGTTTTTCTGATTTTTGTGAAAAAAAGGAAATTGAAAGAATTCCGTGAAACATGAGAACAAATAGGATTCATGAAAAACTTCGAGATTGCAAAAAGCTGCGTCTGTTTTTGTTGAGTGCGGAGGCATTTTTTGAGATTTTTTTCCCATCATTTTTTTTTCTCTTTTTCTGCAGGGTCGGAGCTCAGATCATTCAATTACCATAACTCGAGAACTATGGGATTGTTGATAATCTTTCAAGAGGGGAAAATACTTTATTTTACGATTTTTAACAGATTGGAATTGTTTTCAAATTTTTTTCCCTCATTTTTTTTCTAGCCTCCCCACGCAACAATAATACGTCCCAAGTACGTATTTCGGACATCACATCAATTGTACCGTAATAGCGTAAATACCGTAAAAATGAACTCGCCTAGTACTTTTTATTTTTGTGATTATTTTGTTGATTGATAATTCATCTTTGTTGATAATTTTCACTTGATTTCACTATTTTGAAAATTTTGACCGTTAAGATTTTTTCGAATTGTTTTATTTCGACTCCGCCCCAAAAATCATGATTGCAAAGTTAACGTTACATTGGGAAACTATCCCACACGGAAATATAATATACCGGAAAAAATATTTTTCGATATACGTAAAAATATATTTAAAATATATTCGAAGTATACATTATATATTCTAAATACATTTTAGATGTATCTAAAATATATATCAGACATATTAAATAAATATATAATATGTATATTCCATATAAGAAATGTACTCAAAAATATATTCGTGATAAGTACATTTTCGGCAGAAAATATTTCTTTGAATTGTATATTAAATATATTTTAGATAGTATGATAATTGTGCATAAAAATATATCTATTGTGTATATTTGAACACCAATTAAAAATGTATCTAAAATATATAGAACAAGCACTCAATATATATGTTTGATATATTTAGTATATATCTTCAATACATTTTTTATATTTATATTGTAATATTTTTAAATGGATTAAAAATATACTTAAAATCATATTTGTATTACATACATTTTCGGACAAAATATACTTAATATATCCAAAAATATATTTTCCGTAATATTTGCCGATATATTTTATTTCCATGTGGGATGTGTGCTTGGCAATGCGTGTTGTGAATCTCATGTCTATTTATTTCACAATTTTCTGTAAAAAGACTAAACTAGAGATTCTTTCGTAAATGTACTTGTCTCCAATTTTTGTACACCATTTATGGTGCTTTTGGGGGTAGGACCTTCACGAGCAGCTAAAAAATTGTCCGTAAAGAAAAAAAAGAGGGAGAGGGGTGTTCACTGGCGAATTTTTGAACCCTCTTAAAAATTTATTCAAGTGGAATATTTATAAAAAAAAATATATGGGTGATTCCATGTAAAATCGACCAATAGTTGAAATCGACCCCTCTCAATATCGATGAAATATTGTCAGAAGTTTTCTTATATCATAAAACAAAGTTCTACCGAAGGAAAAAAGTTTTAGTTTTTTTTTTTTCGAAAGTAATGCAAAACTCGAAATATCTTAATTTTTTCAATTTTTCAAGTTTATCTTTTGAATATCTCGAAGAGAAAGATTACGTTGCAATCGAAGGGTCTTCGAATTCTGCAGTTTCTAGAAATGTAATGATAAAGTTCCCATTTTTCGGACCCAACGGATATGATGTTTTTCTCATTTTTATTGCGCATTCAGGGTTCAACTTCTTAATGAAGTCCCCAAGAAACATTTCAACGATTTTTCATTTCAAAAATAAACTATTATCTTTCAACCGTTATCCGAAAATTAAAAAATATTACCAAGATACTGCACACTGTGAAAAATTTTTGTATTAAATTTAGATAAAAAAAATATGAAGTTTTTATGCACATACAATATATTAATTTTAATATACGTTCGTATATTAAAATTCCAATGCATAGTATGATTTTTAAAGCAGAATCATGAAAAAAGATATGAAAATTAATATTCTTTTGTAAATTAAAATCTAATGAAGTCATTTGATTTTTCATAAACTTCTATTGGAATATTACTGTACACATTGTATATGAAATTTAGTATCCTGTATGTGCATAAAACTTCATGTCTTTTTATTAAATTTAATACAAAAATGTCTTACAGTGCAACTAAAATTGTACGCCCGAGATATCCACATTAGGGATATTCGCAAGGGTCAGCTCGACCGAAAGTGCAATGGAAGAGCTTCGCCCTGGAGGAACCGCCTTAATAATCACGGTATAACCTCTGCGCCAGGTAAGTATATTGGGCACGCTCGCCGTTCGGTACATAACACCGTCATACGCCTATTTCGTCTGGGCACAGAGGTCCGAGCGCATGCGACGCATAGCGGTGGATGCGTCAACTAGCACGGCCACTGACATTGATTGTACACTGTTAAAAAAATCTGTATTAAAATTAATATACATGTGTAGGAAGTTTTTTTTCAGATACCGTGTATGAAATTTCAATTTCAGCATTGAAAATTCATGGACCCGAATTTGAAGAATAAAAGTATGCAGTTGAATTAAAATACTGATGTATTTGAAAAATCATATACATGCCATTGGAATTTCAATTTCAGATATATTATTATTCAAAAAATGTGTATTAAAATTAATATACGCGTTTATTTTAAAATCACAATACATGTCTGAATTTTCATATTCATTTCATGAAAATTACGTTACCGTAGCTAAATTAATTGTTGCTAAATATGTTATAAAAAATATATAGCCCTTGCAAAATATAATTCAATATTCATAGTTTAGCGACCCCAAAAAGAGATTCACAGAAAAAAAAACAAAAATCTTCACGAATAGCCCGATCTAATTTCTCTCTGAGACCGGGAATCGAACCCTCGACCCTGCCTACCATCCTACCTATTTACCTAGCACGCTACCTATTACGCTATCGACTACTTGTGAAGTCCCTCTACTTCTATGATATATGAATGCTGGAGTGCCGAAGCAATGAACCATGAAAGTTGGTTTTTGATTTGCGAATTCGAATCTCCTGACCCCTCATAAGTTATGTGAACTTTATTTCAGAATACGTGAACCCTCATAACTTAAGTGATCCTCAGAACTTGCGTTACCCCTCATAACTTAATTTCGCGATCCCTGACCCCTCGTAGATTATGTAAAGTTGCAAAACTCAATTCTATGGTCCCTGACCCCTCATAACTTAATTTCGGGGCTTCTGACCTCTCATAAGTCACATAAACCCTCAAAACTGGTTTGAATAAAACCGTGACCTCTCATAACTTCATTTCGGGGCCCCTGACCCCTCATAAGTTATGTGAACTCTCAAAACTTTATTCCAAAATACCTGATCCCTCGTAACTTAAGGGACCCCTCATAACTTAAGTTACCTTTCATAACTTAATTTCGTGACCCTTGATCCCCGGTGATTTTGTAAAGCCGCAAAATTAATTCCGGGATTCCTGACCCCTCATAAGTTAAGTAACTTTTCATAACTTCATTTCACGACCCTTGACTCTTCACAAGTTATGTGAACTCTCAAAACTGTTTTCCAGAATATAACCAACCCTTCATAACTTAAGTAAATACTCACAACTTGAGTAATCCCTTATAACTTAATTTCTGACGAAAAAGTATACAAAAACCATTTTATTGCACTCCGTGCGTAAAGTGACCACTTCTCGCACGCTTCGCTTCGCTGCGCGTGCGAGAAGCTGGCACTTTACGCACTCGTGCGATAAAATTTTGTACTATTCATATACGGGTATATTAATTTTTAATGCTCACTCTTTTAATTTTAATATACAAATATTAAATTTAAGATGAAATTTTTAATTTTCCGATACGTTGTATATTAATTTCGATTTCATATACTTGTTTTGAAAATTTAATATACTTTTGTATATTAAATTTAATAACATTTTTTACAGTGTGGAACTGGCTGGAGAGGTGGAGAATGGAATTTTTTCAAAATTATTTCGTCCGTCTTTTTTTCTACAATTGTGGCATTGGAAACATTCGCAAGGACGAAAAAACGCCGTAGAACACTTGTCAAGTGTGGCTTGATTCTCGAAGGTTCGTCATGATCTCGTGGGTAATGTTTGAACCACGCGTGTATTTTTAAAAATTCGATAGTGTATTCATATGATAGCTGACGCGTGATGAAAAAAATGTTTTAGAAACGATAAAAAAAAAAAAAAAAAAAAAGTAATACGTCGATTAAATATTCCGAAACACTTGAATAAATTGCCAAATGTCTATTTCAAGAAATCGTTTTCGTTTTTCGACCTAGCGTGCCTACACTGTAAAAAATGTTATTAAATTTAATACACAAAAGTAATTTAAATTTCAATAACAAAAATACGAAATCGAAATTGATATACATGTTATTGGAAAATTAACAATTTCATCTTAAATTTAATATTTGTATGTTAAAATTAAAACAGTAAATATTGAAAAATAATATCCCCGTATTTGAAAGTGGTTGAAAATGTATGTGTAATTATACTGTATATGGGGCATTCCACGCCAAATCGACCAGCTTTGAACCCGACCCCTTTCGATTTGGCCGAAACTTTATTTTATCTTTTTCTACCCTTCCAAAAAAATTTTTCAGAATTTTTTCAAATTTTTTCATTGAACCGATAAAAAAATATGAATTTTTTACAAAAAATTGGCTTTTTACTTCTCAAATATCAATAATTTTTTCAAAAAGTGACTCATCGGGACGTTATTTTTTTTTTGAATTTTTGTTTTTCAATGTACTTTTTAGAAAAAAATAGAAAAAAATTATTTCAGCCGATCTACGACGTTTTTTTTTTTTGAATTTTCGGAAAAAAACTAAAATTTCTCGATGATTGTCATTTTTAGATTTTGTTCTCTTTTTTTTTATAGAAACTTTGACAATTTCTGCAAATCTTCTGAAATTTTCGGAGTAGAATTTTTTCGTTTTCTATTTTTTTTTTTCAATTAAAAAAAATTTTTTTTTTTTTTAACTCAACTTATTTCTCATAATACCACCCGGGAAATTTTTGAGGATCACAATAATAGAAGTTCTCTCAACATCCTCAAAATTCTTCAGTGTGGTATTATGAAAAAGAACCTAAGTTGAAAAATAATAATTTTTTTGAATTGAAAAAAAAAATTGAAAACGAGAAAATCCCACTGTGATTATTTCGGAGAATTGGCAAAAAATGTCAAAGTTTCTATCAATAAAGAGAAAAGAAAAATTAAAGATGACGATCATCCAGAAATTTTTGTTTTTTTCCGAAAATTCGAAAAAAAACGTCGAAGATCGGCCCAAATAATTTGTTTCCATTTTTTTGTGGAAAGTCGTTTGAAAACAAAAATGAAAAAAAAACACAACGTCCCGATGAGTCAATTTTTAAAAAAGTTATAGATATTTGAAAGATAATTTTTTTTTTCGATGATTACCAGTTTCAATTTAATTTATAATTTTTTTTTCGAACTTTGAGGTTCCCTCAATATCCTCAAAAATCACTAGACTTGTATTATGAGAAATAAGTAAAGTTGAAAAATAATTTTTTTTTTATGAAAAAAAAAAAAAATAGAAAACAAAAAAATCCAACTCTGAAAATTTCAGAGAATTTGCGGAAAATGTCAAAGTTTACATAAAAAAAAAAGAAAACAAAATTTAAAAAGGACAATCCTCGGGAAATTTCTGTTATTTTCCGTAAATTCCAAAAATACGTTAACGATCGGTGCAAATAGTTTTCATCTATTTTTTTCTGGAAAGTACATTAAAAAAAAAAAATTAAAAAAAAAATCTCGATGAATCAATTTTTGAAAAAATTATAGATATTTGAAAAATAAAAAGGCAATTTTTCTGAAAAATGCATACCATTTTATCGGTTGGGTGAAAAAGTTCTGAAAAATGTTTTTGAAAGGGTAGAAAAAGATAATAAAAAGTTTTAGCCAAATCGAAAGGGGTCGGGTCCAAAAGTGTTCTATTTCGCGTGGAATGCCCCATATGCATAAAAACTTGATATTTTTTCACCAAATTTAATACAAATTTTTTTAATAATGTATTTGACTGAACGAAAATAAATATAAATTAAACCTTTTCGTAATCAAGGATCTGTGTAATGGTCGAAAAATAAATGTTGAAATATTGAAACCGAGCTGCGTCAACAGAAATAGTGATACTTTTTCCAATAGCGCAATTACGAATTTGATTTTGAATCAACAACAATCAACTAGATCAGGGCAGGTTCTAAATTTATCTTGCGTGGAATCAAATTATCTTAATTAGTAAGATGTTATTATTGACTAATGAGGGAATAGGATAAAAGTATCATCGATTGTAGAGAATTATTTCTATGACAATAGTGGTATACAATTATGATCCATTACAAATACACTGTAAAAAATGTTATTAAATTTAATATACAAAAGTATATTAAATTTCAAAAACAAGTATATGAAACCGAAATTAATATACAAGATATCGGAAAATTAACAATTTCATCTTAAATTTAATATTTGTATATTAAAATTGGAAGAGTGAGCATTGAAAATTAATATACCCGTATATGAAAATAGTTTTTGTATACTTTTTCGCAATTTTCAAATACATTATTGAAAATTAAAACACTTATTTCTTAAAATTGCAATCAACCATTGAAATTTTTTTTCAATATCGTAATGAAATTTAATATACAGTATAGGGAATTTCAATAACAAGTATACGAACTCGAAATTAATATACATGGTATTGGAAAATTAACAATTTCATCTTAAATTTAATATTTGGATATTAAAATTAAAAGATGAACGTTGAAAATTCAAATCCCCGTATATTAAAATGGTTTCTACATGCTTTTTCGCATTTTTAAGATACGTTATTGGAAATTAATACACTTATTTTCCAAAATTACAATCAACGTCAGCGGCCGTGCTAGTTGACGCATCCACCGCTATGCGTCGCATGCGCTCGGACCTCTGTGCCCAAGCGAAACAGGCGTATGGCGGTGTTATATACCGGACGGCCAGCGTGTCCAATATACTTACCTGGCGCAGAGGTTATACCGTGATGATTAAGGCGGTTCCTCCAGGGCGAAGCTCTTCCATTGCACTTTTCGGTCGAGCTGACCCTTGCGAATATCCCTAATGTGGATATCTCGGGCGTACAATTTTATAGTTGCACTGTAAGAAATTTTCGTATTAAATTTAATAAAAAAAATATGTAGTTTTTATGCATATACAGGATACTAAATTTCATATACAATGTGTACAGTAATATTCCAATATAAGTATATGAAAAATCAAATAACTTCTTTAAATTTTAATTTACAAAAGAATATTAATTTTCATATCTTCTTTCATGATTCTGCTTTAAAAATCATACTATGTATTGGAATTTTAATATACGAACGTATATTAAAATTAATATATTGTATATGCATAAAAACTTCATCTTTTTTTTATTAAATTTAATACAAAAATTTTTTACGGTGATTATAATTGATGTTAAATCATAATTAAAAAGTCACGCTCAATAATGGATAAGGATGATCTAGAATTTAAAATAATCGATCATTAGGAAAAAAAAAACGAAGTTTGAGGGACAAATTGATTTCTACTTTGAATGTTTTCACGCGAGCGATTCAAACGAATTGCTTGAGTAGATAACTCCACTGACACGTGCCGGAATTCATCAAGGTTGAAGGACTGAAGAAGATAGAAACATATTGCGATAAAGATACATCAAAATTGGAGCGGTCTTCAAAACCTGCTATTTTAGCCCAATGTAAGTCGTCGTGCCGCAGTTTCATTGGCTATGAGCCAGGAAAGAGTGGGAGCCACATCAGCCAATGAAAATGCAACACTTCTGAGATGATCAATAATGACGCGAGAAATACTCCAATTGACTCACGTCAGCACAACGATCAGTGGGTGGAATCGGCCTATAAAAATCATCGATTTTCCGACTTTTTCATCAGTTCATAGAACGCACTTCACAAAGGCAAACCGTAATCAAATTCGACATGTTCGTACTTTACGGATTTGTGGCTCTTTGTTCTTTCGCTGGGATTTCAGCTGAAACAGGAGAAGGTTGTCGAGACTTCAAACCTCTCGAAAATTTCAATATATCTCAGGTGAGTTAAATTACAAATTAGACAATGAAAAATGGCGAATCAATGAAAGTCCAGCTCGTTTTGCAGAAATAAATGTTCCCTGTAACTGCAATAAACTGCAATAACGTAAGTGGATCCGCATGAACAAAGGTCCAAAAAGTATGTCGATTTCCATCGACAGAATAGCTCTGTGAAAGTTTGAGGATTGCGAAAATGGAATGATAGTAAAAATATAAAAAGGGTTTCCCAACCTTTTACAAACATGATTCGTTCACGTTTTTGAATTTCGACAAAAATTTGTCTTGCAAATTAAAGCTGAGACCCTTGGCTATGAAATTATGCAATATGAAAGACCCATTTTTCAAATTTCGAGCTTATAAATTATGACACTCAAAATTTCTGCATCTGCATTTTTTTATTTTCGCTCAGCATAACTTTTCAACTATAGCGCGGAAAGATAACCCAATTAACATTTTTTTGTCAATTTGTAAAACAAACTCGCACCAACAATTAAGGTTGTCTTGACCCATTTTAATGTTTGGCACGCTCCGTGATTTTAACACAGTCAGGGCACGAAAAGTTCAAGACGTTTCTTATTTTTTCCCTCAATTTTCTAGTGGCCGATATTTTTAGAAAATTTTCAAATTCCAAATTGAAGGTGGTTTTTCGTATAAAAAATTTGTTAGAATGTTACTCCAAAACTGCAATATTACAGGTTTGTTGTTAATGACCTTTTTTCTTCATTTTGTTCATTTTTTTACATGAGAATTTGTTGTACATTTTTTTTGGCGATATTCATTTAAAAACAAACCGTAACTGTCGAGCTTTAAATTCATTAAAACTTTTTTTTTGTTTTTCCTTGCTTTTCTCATGAATATATTTTGAACCACAAAAACTTTGCGTGATTTGCAATCAGCAATTTTCCATAGAAATAACATTTAAAAACGATAAAATTAATATTTTTTCAACTCATTTTTGGGAAACTTTGCAGAAACTTTAAAGTTGCAAAATTTCAAGCGCTCATAACTTTACTATCATTATACCGATTCTAGATGTTATTTTTCATACCCAAACGTCCTGACCAAACTTAAGGAATGCCGTTTGCATCATCCCAATAACCAAATTTTTGTAGAAAAATGAGCAATTTGACAATCGCGGAAACAAAATGGAAAGAGCTTTCGAAAATTTGGAAAAATCGATGGTAAAACTGTAAAAACTTGCACATATTGAAAAAATAATCAGAATCCGATTAACCAAACGGGGGTTTGAAGCTACAACGTTTGTAATAAAGAGAATAAGCGCATGTTCAAGTCGAAAATCTATTTTTGAAAAAAAAAATCATTTTATTGCACTCCGTGCGCAAACTGCTACTTTACGCATGCTGCGCGTGCGCAAAATGCCACTTTGCGCACGCTGCGCGTGCTCAAACTGGTACTTTGCGCACTCGTACAATAAAATTTCGTACGATACTATTTTAGTTAATTCAACAAAAAAAAAAATTTCCCTCAACTATATTTGTATTTAATTCGAGTTTCCGCAACATTTACCCTCCAATATAATTTATATATTTGAATTCACTGTCATCCAGGAACAGGCGTTGGTGAAAAATTCTATTCGTTATTAGCAAATACCTATTCATCCGTAATAAAGATCTAGATGAATTTACTAAACTTGTTAGTTCAATGCTTTTTTTTTTTAAATTAAAATCAGCTATATATTTTTTTCATCGACTAGACCTTTTTTTTTGGTGAAGCGATTCATTTTTGGCCAAAATGTGAAAAAAATCAGGTGTTTCGAATTACATCCACCAAAATCTTTTGCAAAATAGCAGCATGACTCTTCATCTAACGTTGTCTGGGAAATTTTTTGCAGCACATGGGAACTTGGTACCACAATGGACAGGTCAATGCGAATCCGTGGTTGAAATGCTTCAAGTTCACTTTGTTTGTTGCACCATCCGGAAAAATTCAGACCAGTGATGTTGGATTTGAAATAAAGTAATGGATAATGACACAATGAAACATTGATGAATTTTGCGCTACTTTTATTGATGGGTTTTCTCATTTTTAAAAATCAATGGAAAACTTCTTTCAGTGGCCCCCGTGTGCACGATATATCAGGAGAGGTTCGTGTACTTGATCCATACAATCCGGGACAATGGGAGATAATAACTAATCGATGGAACAGTATAATAAATCGTACGATTTTGGGAACCGATTACACTTCCTACTCCGTTCATTATGATTGTTGGGACAGGAAGGTCGGGTACGTCTAGTCACGATCATTATTCATTATTCTCTTCACGTACAATTTTTTAAATGCCTCTTCGGCACATTTCAACCGTAAATGCACTGTTTGAGTCATCGTTCAATAATAGTACATTACATCACGAGGACGTAAAAACATTTTCTGACGAGTGTGAGTTTGCAGCACGAGCCGAAGGCGAGTCCCGCAATCGCACGAGTCAGAAAATGTTTTTACGCCGAGTGATGTACGATATTTTATATCACGAGGTGCAATATGGACGTTTTCACGACCGCTTGCGGACGTAAAAGCGTTCATTATTGTACTGAGTGATATAAACTTTTTTTTTTTACCTTTTTGTTCATTTCATTCGCTGAAATTTCCATTATCTTTTCGATTCACCGCGCCGTTATTGACAATGAAAAATGACAAACATTTGTTCATCCGGAAAAAAAGTAAAAAGGTTATAACTTTTCCATATTGATTTTAATGAACAATGATGTAAATGGTCTGTCCATGGATGATCTTGCCAAGACATAATTAGAGAAGAATCATTGAGTTTGAACTAAGAAAATGTGAACTTTTTTTCGCAAAAATTGAACAAAATTATTAACTTTTTTCAAAAAAATTGAAAACAATTTTAAATCAATTACCCATTTTTTTGAAAAATTTAGATTATTTTTCGACCAATTACCGATTATTCGGATAATTGAGAATATTTTCAGGGCAATTACCCATTTTTCTGATTAAGTGATAATATTTTCTTTACCCATTACCGATTTTTCGGATAATTGAAAATACTTTCAGACCAATTACCGATTGTTCGGATAATTGAAAATATTTTCAAACCAATGACCAATTTTCTGAGTAATTGACATCATTTTCTCACCAATTACTGATTATTTGGATAATTGGAGATTTTTTTTTTTTTCATCAACCATTGTCGGGTAATTGAGAATTTAGATTTAAAAATGAGTAATTATCGGAAAATTAATAATATTTCCCGAAAATGTGCCGGAAAATATTATTACTGCCGATCTCTGATGTGGGCAAATACGATTTCTAAAATTTTGCAACGATTTTACTGGTGCGCAGAGCTCCGTTAACCCCTTAAATATCATTCGTCATGGTATATCTTCATCAACACGAAACAAACGATAAAATTTCATACATTTTTCAATAGAGGGGTCCTAAGGATCTCGACCAGGGAGATAAATCCGCCTCAATCAGTAATCAATGAGGGATTGAGGGTTATCAGGGAGCACGGGATCACCATAAAAAAATACGTTAAGAAGGATCAGAGCTGCTGGACATCGGGATTACTATGGAATGAGGAAAAAACTACGACAAATACCCCGGAAACTGCGGAAAGTTTGGAAAATACGCCAGATGAACATCCCATCTAAGAATAGGGAAGAGAAAGTCGTTGAGAACGAGAAACAACAAAAAAAAACCCATTGTCTCTCAATATCAACCTTGCAATTGCTGTTTAGAAAATCCTCCGTGCATATGAAAATGAAGCGATAGCACCGGGATGAAAATAAGTGAGCATCAGAGTTGAATAAATTTTTGGTTTCGTACACTGCGACCTCGATTCTCGGTACCTCGATCTTTGCAATTGCAGCGTGGTGGGGGAAGCGCCAAGCCAATCGCGTCAGGCCGCCGTCAACCGCCAGCGGCGCAGAGACGGTTCTGTGCAATGTGCGCAACCCCACTTCTTACAAGAGCCAGTCCCGCACAATTCCGATTATCGAGGTCGCAGTGTACGTGAATATTTGTAAAAATTCCGAACACTTTGAAAACCTACATTTTGTCGACCGAACGAAAATCAGTTTCCAGCCTTTTATTACGTTTTTATGACTATTATCTCTCCCAGTCCTTCATCACGTGCTTTCCCCAACCCTATTCCAGCCAATTATACTGTAATGCTGATTATTACTGTAATGAGAATCGTAAAATGTAATAAAATGTAAGCTTGTAAAATTGTAATGTATTATCGATGGAATTTTTTATGCTTTGAGATTTTTTATGATATTTATGCTAACTTCGTAGACTATTGATGGACTGTACCGTTTCGATAAATGGCTCCCTCGTAAAAACGCCATTTCGCGAAGCTTTCCTCAAAATTACAGGCACCATCGAATGACCTTTACGATCGATTGATCGCAGTCCAACGAATTATGTGTGGTCATGTGTGGTCAAGTCGTTTTTATTTTTTTGATTATTTTGTTCATTGATAATTTCTCATTGTTGACAATTTTAACTTGATTTCACTATTTTTTGAAATTCGTACCGTTAAGATTTTTTCAAATTTTTTTTTATTCCGACTCCACCCCAAGAATCATGATTGCTAAGTTAACGTTACATTGGGAAACTATATGTGTGCTTGGCAATGCGCGTTGTGAGTTTCATGTCCATTTATTTCACAACCCTTTGCAAGAAGACTAAACCATTCGTCCACTTTTTGCAAAGTGTATCCATTCAGTCAAGTTTTACATGAATAGTTTTTTTTTTTTTTTTTTTACATAAAGTTTTTTATTAAAAGATAATTGCCGAACATTCCTAGATTACAATACGTATAACCTTAAAAAACTACCGCAAATCGAAATCAATGAGAGTCTTTAGGCTGGAACAGAACAGCATCTCTAAGACCAAATAAAGTTTTGACATTATGTAACAGTGAATATGATTTTTTTTCCCTAACGTTAAGAGACATAAATGAGGAAAGATTTGGGGGGGTGGGTTTGCGTGGAAAAGATAGGATTAATCTTTGGCAAAACTAAAAAAAAAACCACGCTAGATATCTTAATATTTGAAAGAAACGATAAAACCCGAAAAAAAAAATTAAAAAAGATATGGAAGTCCTAACCCGTAGTAAAAAACTCCATTGAATCGCCAATGGCAACCAATGGTCCTCATACGACTCCATTGGACAATGAATGGGGATCCATTGAGATTTCCGCATTTGTCAATGGCGTACAGGGCTGACCATTGATCAGTGAATCGGTATCCATTGAACATCAAATGCGGATGAATCGAATGATCATCATTACTCAATGATGCTCATTGGAAAGCCAATGCGGATGTATCGAGCGATCAGCATTGCCTAATGGTGTCCATGGGAAGGTAAATGCTGATGAACGAAATGATCCGCTTTACCCAATGATATCCATTGGAAAGTCAATGCGGATGAACTGAAAGATCAGCATTTCCCACAGATGTTCATTGGAACCCAAATGCGGCTAACGATGAAATGATCAGCATTTACCAAGGATACCCATTGAATAATAAGTAACTATGAATTATACAATGATCAACATTTATCAATAATGTCACTTCATTGACGACTGATCGAATGATGAGCAGCATTCGTTAACGATGTTGCCATCCATATTCGAGGTTCAATGCAGAACAATTGAACCCATCGATCGATGAGAATTTTTCCGAATGCGATATTTCTCAAACAGCGGTGAATTAATAAAATTAAGTAAGAGTAGATGTCGCTGATTCTCATATATGAACCAAATATTTTCTTCAATTGTAATAAATGCTGATGATTATATCGATGGTCAATCAGTTTAAAATATAATATAATAGTTTAAAATAAAATATAATATAATATATTTAAAAAAAAATATATTATATACTGCTCATCAAGTGCGCGTACGTTTGGGATAAATGATTTTTAAAACCGTTTATTTTTAACATATACACATAATTTTAAAAGTCCCTCTCAACTCGATTTGTGAGATGAGAAACGTATATACTTTCATTATCAATCGTCATCTGAATACACTTACAATCTATTTTCTCAATTCTGAGCTTCAATAATTTCTATTAAATGTAATATATATATATATACATATATATATATATATATGATTGCTATATATGATATATGATATAATTATTGGTCGTTATGCTAATATTAGCATTATGATTAACCTTACTTACTGATAACTTACTTGATTATTTAATGCGTAATTCCATGTATATATAGCAATCATATGAAAGAATCTCCATTGATGATCCCATTTATTCCCCATTGCCCACAAAAACCAATAGAGGTGAATATGGCGAATTCACTAGGGACATTGTCTCCATTGAATCCCCATGGGATAATCCCCATTCCGTTTCAAATGGGGAATTTAATGGCGAAAATGTCCTTAGAAAATTCGGCATTCATATCCATTGGTTTTGTGGGCAATGGGGAATGAGTGGCGAACAGCAATGGAGATTCTTTCGTATAGTAAAAACTCCATTCATCGCCATTGAAAAATCCCCATTCATTCCCCATTGCCAAAATAACCAATGGGGATGAATGCCGAATTGCCTAAGGGGATTGTCTCCATTGAATCCCCATTAGATAATCCCCATTCCGTTTCAAATGGGGAATTCAATGGCGAAAATCCCCTTAGGCAATTCGGCATTCATCTCCATTGGTTATTTTGGCAATGGGGAATGAATGGGGATTTTTCAATGGCGACGAATGGAGTTTTTTACTACGGGTAAGAAGGGCTTATGTACCAAATAATTCAAATAATTCAAATATTCGGCTCAAATTTCGAATCAACTATTACGATTCGATTTCAATTCGATTCCAATGTTATTCGCACACCTCTAAGCAAGATCTATCGGGCCCAAAGATCTCTTCCCGCCTTCTAATACATGTTTCGCTTTCGTTACATCCCAAAGCGTCGTAATAACCTCGGACTCATTCTCGTAATAATTAGGAACTAATTGATGGGACCGTGCCGATGGGAGGGAACGGTTTATCCCGCCCGTGAAGAATAAAGGAGGCATGGAGGAAAAAAAACGAGGAATGAAGATTATCGATCCTAGTCATCCGGGTTAATGCGGGCCTAGAAGATTAGAGCGTGTACGGAGAATAAGGAGACTCCGGTGTTTCACATCGGGGCCTTAAAAAGTCTTTGGGGCATTTTGGGCCGGGATGGATAATACGCACAGGTGTAGGGATGAGCTCAACTTCTCGTCATTAGTGGCAGCGCTCAGCGCTACTTTAATTACGATGATCGAACTCTCCTGTCTCTTCGACTCGCTCTCTCATTCTCTTTGTAACGCCCAAGACTCGCGCCTCCAAACATCCACCTTAATTCCTACGATTTCTTTGATGCAGCCAAACCGACGCGATCGGCGTGAGAATTTTCCTTTTGATCTTGCCATGTATTAATTTTTTAATGCCTGATTCTCGTGAGAAATGCCGACAATTTTTGCCTCGTTATGAGCGCACGCCTTAAGTTTCACGTTCGAATCGTTTCGATGATTGACGAACCGTTGATTCTTCTAACTTTGATCCCCCTTCTCTCAGGAACGAGACGCCGAAGAATAATGCTACTCGTGAGACAATTTTTCCGAGTCGATGTAAATGCTACTAACTTCGGGTAAATTTTAATATCAAAGTATTCTGGTGTAGAATCTTGAGGAAAATATTTTTTTTTTTATATATTCTTAAAGCTTAGACCTTAATGAATATATCCTCGAACGGAAATTTTTTTATTCCAATAATTTACGGATTTATAGCTATTTTAACGACGTAGCAACTATGCCCGTCACGTCATATCGTAACTTTAAGAGAGTATTTTGGTGTAGAATTTTGTATAAATCAATTTTTTTGCATATTCTTAAAGTTTAGACATTAATGAATATATCCTTGAAAGGAAATTTTTCAATTCCAATAATTTACGGAGTTATAGCTATTTTAATGACGTAGCAGCTATGCTCGTCACGTCGGACCGTTACTTTAAGAGAGTATTCTGGTGTAGAATTTTGTGAAAATCAATTTTTTTACATATTCTTAAAGTTTAGACCTTAATGAATATATCCTTGAAAGAAAATTTTTTAATTCCAATAATTTACGGCGTTATAGCTATTTTAGTGACGTAGCAACTATGCCCGTCACGTTGGAGCGTACCTTTGAGGGAGTATTCTGGTGTAGAATTTTGTATAAATCAATTTTTTTTGCATATTCTTAAAGTTTAGACCTTAATGAATATATCCTCGAAAGGAAATTTTTCAATTCCAATAATTTACGGAGTTATAGCCATTTTAGCGACGTAGCAACTATGCCCGTCACGTCGTACCGTAACTTTAAGAGAGGAAATTTTTGAACTCGAATAATTTATGGAGTTATAGCTACTTTAGTGACGCAGCAACTATGCCCGTTATGTCGGAGCGTAACTTTAAGGAAGTATTCTGGTGTAGAATTTTGAAAAAATCAATGTTTTTTGCATATTTTCAAAGTTTAGACCTTAATGAATATATCCTCAAAAGGTAATTTGAAATTCCAATAGTTTATGGAGTTATAGCTATTCTAGTGACGCAGCAACTATGCCCGTCACGTTGGAGCGTAACTTTAAGAGTGTATTCTGGTGTAAAATTTTGAAAAAATTAATTTTTTTGCATATTCTTAAACCTTAGATCTTTATGAATGTATCCTTAAAAGGAAATCTTTAGACTCGAATAATTTATGGAGTTATAGCTATTTTAGTAACTCAGCAACTATGCCCGTTATGTCGGAGCGTAACTTTAAGGAAGTATTCTTGTGTAGAATTTTGAAAAAATCAACTTTTTTGCATATTCTGTAAGTTTAGACTTTTATCAATATATCCTCGGAAAAAAATTTTCAAATTCCAATCATTTATGGAGTCATAGCTATTTTAGTGATGCAGCAACTATGCCCATCACGTCGGAGCGTAACTTTAAAGGAGTATTCCGGTGTAGAATTTTGAAAAAATCATTTTTTTTTGCATATTCTTAAAGTTTAGACCTTTAAGAATATATTCTCGAAAGAAATTTTTTCAAATTCCAATAATTTACGGAGTTATAGCTACTAAGCTATTTTACGGACGCAGCAATTATGCCTCTCACGTCGGAGCGTAACTTTAAGGAAGTATTCTGGTGTAGAATTTGGCAAAAATAAGTTTTGCTGCATATTCTTAAAGCTTAGACTTTTATGACTGTATTCTCGGAAAAAAATATTGGAATTTCAATAATTTACGGAGTTATAGCTATTTTAGTAATGCAGCAACTATGCCTGTCACGTCGGAGTGTAAGTTTGAAGAAGTATTCTGATGTAGAATTTTGAAAAAATCAATTTTTTTTTGCACATCCCTAAAGTTTAGGTCTTTATGAACATATCCTCGAAAAGAAATTTTTTAATTTCAATAACTTATGGAGTTATAGCTATGAGCTATACCTTATTCGTCGACGATGCGAACCGAACCTTTTTGCAAATAGAAAATTTCCTCACGATAAAGATCCATCTCTAACAACGTAGCAAATAGATCCATGTGGTCTATCCTATCCCTTCTCATATCTGATAGATCGTTTACACAATCAAACCCCCACAAAAATACTTTACAAGTGGTGAGAATCGATTTTTTCAGCCCTCAGAATTGTCGGTCTTCAATCGCACCTTATCGAACCGATCTTCGAAATTGTATGGAACGACCAATCGATTCGCGAGCAATCCTTATTCAGATCTTTGCAAGAATATCGAAGGATATTTTTCCCTGAGACTTTTACCCCCTTAATTTCCCCCCAGAAAAACACCCCGATAAAGAGGAATATCTCTCGCTCTTTATCTCGAGCGATATTACCGATAGTCCATAACAAATCCATTAACAACGTGTAATTTCAACCCTCGTGAGAAAAACGAGTGTTTCGAGCACCTGGCTCAAGTCTCGCTCGTGCATTATTATATCGGCCTCGATCGAGACTTTCCTTGCGCCTCCGGCCGATATCTCGAGAAAAGTAGCTGATCACAAATACCCCGTTTGTCCCAAGGCGATAAGAGAGACATTGGCCCATGAGTACCTAAATATCGCACACTCTGTGAGCGATATAAGTCACATGTGGGACCTTCCACGCCAAATCGGACACCGTTTAGCTTTTGCATCTCCGATTTTTTTGAAAATTTTTTAGGTTTTAGTATCGGTCGAAAGAGGCTTCCATGATTTTTTTCAATTTTTTTTGTCGAACTGTTTTGAAGATATCGATTTTTCAAAAATTACGTCACTTTTTTTTTCGAACGTCCATAACTTTGTGAAAAATGGACCAAATGGGACGACTTTTTTTTACAAATTTTTTGTTTTTAAACGTACTTTTGATAAAAAATATCGAAAAAAAATTTTACAAAGTATTTCTATAAGATTTTTGAGTTTTTAATAAAAATGGTTGATTTACATAAAACATGTACTGATCGATTTTCTTGAATTTTTTTTGTAAAAAACTGTCATTCATTCCACAGTTTTTAAGCCTAAGTGGATAATAGGATAATGAGGGCATCTATTTTTTTTCATTTTTTTAATTTCTATGTTTTAGTTATCCGTGTTAAAAAATATCGGAAAAAAATACTATACGCAGACGCTACTATTAATAATTATCTGACACACAGTGATTATCAATTAGTTCACATATTGATTTCGGAAAAAAAGATGAAGGCGAAATAATGTCCTTGTTATGTTGATAAAGTTTTTTTTATTAAGTAGAATTTATTTTCCCTCACACCTTAAAATATTTTATGAATTCGAGATTCAACAGATGATGAATATTCAAATAAAAATTATCGGTCATCGTTCATTAAATGATTAAGACATATCTATTTTATTTCATAAATAATAATGACCGTTGCTGGTGAGTCTGAAAAAAAATTATTATTTTCCAACACGGATAAATAAAATATGGAAATGGAAAAATCGAAAAAAAATAGATCCTACCTTATCCCATTATCTACTTGGGCTTAAATTAGTGGAATAAATAACAATTTTTTACAAAAAAATTTAAAGAAAATCGCTCAGTACGTGTTTTTTGTAAATCAACAATTTATATTTAAAACTTGGAAATTTTATAGAAATACGGTTTTTAATTTTTTAAAAAATATTTTCTATCAAACGTACGTTTAAGAAACGAAATTAAAAAAAAAACGTCCCATTAGACCCATTTTTCGCAAAGTTATGGACGTTTAAAAAAAAAAGTAACGTAACTTTGAAAAATTGATATCGTGAAAACGGTTGAACAAAAAAAATTGAAAAAAATCATGGAGGTCTCTTTCAATCGATACTGAAGCGTAAAAAATTTTCAAAAAAATCGGAGATGCTAGTGGCCAAATGGCGTCCGATTTGGCGTGAAATTCCCCATATAGAGTTTGCGAGACTGGGAGAGGAGATTCGATCTTCTCCAGCCCTGTCATCGTATTTTTCAAAGTGGGTTAAAAAAAGGATTCAATGATAAGACGCAGAGTCACGGTAATTTCCTCCAGGGATAATTAATTACTGGTGGAATTAATCGATCGATCCTTGCAATTTAAATACTTCTTTCATCATTAACTCAAAACTTTCTCTGTTTGATTAAAGTTGATTATTATTCTCGTTTCTAGATGATTTTCATGAGAATGCAGGTTTGTGATATTATTTATTTATTACCCACACGGAAATTTATATATTTAAAATATATGCAAAATTGCGTACGAAATATATTCAAAATATAATTACCGTATATAAATGAATATATTTAAAATATATTTTTTATAGATGTGTAATATATTTGATTGGATAGATTTTGCCGCTTTTTGCATATGTACGTATATCTTAAATGTATTTAAAATATATTTTAGATATATATAAAATATATTTTAGATATATGTAAAATGTACGACACATACATACAATATATATATTTTATATATATGGTGCATACATCTGAAATATATATTAAATATATGTTGCATGTATTCTAAATATAGTTGAAAAGTGGGCTGCACGCATCCTGAATATGGGTTGAATATGCGATATCCATGTAGAAATTACCGAAAAATCGGAAATTCTCTAGAAGAATCAAATACAAAAGTACGAGTTCATGAGAAGTTGGCAAGAACTCCTTATATGGCTTCATTTACGCCGGACTCTTGTTAATATTCCGGTCTCGCGCCCGCCTTTATAAGCATACTCGCCGCATCCTCCGTATGGGGGTTCAGCGGTTGCCGCTCTGCGACATCTCGCGGCGAGTCTGGAAACTATCGCGACGCTGCCGATACGTTACGAACATGTGGCAGGCGCCCGATCGCTTGTTCTCGCGGGATAAACATTATAATGTAAATAATAATGAAAAGTATGAATACAATAAACTTAATGAAATAAATATTATGTTAGTTAGTTAGTTATGCTACCATATATGTTGCATATATGGTAGCATATATTAAGAATATATGTTGCATATATATGTGGATTTAAAATATATGTACATATATTCGAAATATATCCACATATATTTTGCGTATATTAAAAATATATAAATTTCCGTGGGGGTAAATATTATTATTAAATATTTTTGTGAATTATTATTTATTTGTTAAATATTTTTGTGAATTACTTATTATTTATTTGTTAAATATTATTTAGTAAATATTTTTTTGAAAGAACGAAATGTTGAAAATTGCCATTATTATCGGGGACAGTTGGCTGAAATCTTACATTCATCTAGTCTAATTTTTTCACAACCCCGCTATTGTCAATTTGGCGAAAGATCCTGCGAGAAAATGGCCGCTTTGGGCACGCGAATGCTGCATTGTTCTCGTTGAGAAACGTGGAAGGACTCGGTAAAATAGACAATGATGACAATGTGGCACCTTGCGTCACACGCCCCCTTTACGATCCTTATATCCCTCCGACTGCTTTTCTTGGGGCTTTTCAAGCCCCCATCTCCATTGTCCGAGGCTCACAAAAGGATATTCCGGAGAGACAAAGAAAAATAGTAGCTAAAAGCCTCTCGGAGTAACGCGATTTTGAGCTACTTTTCTCGCTTCATTTCGTCCGACCAGTTTCTTATTGTCTCGCGATGGATTCTTACACCCAGAAATATACTCATATATATGGGGCATTCCACGTTAAATCACGCGGTCATCGGCCTGAGCTCCTCGGATTTTAATGTCCAATGAATTGTGGATTTCGTTTGGCCCAAAATATGACCTCAAATTTTTCGAAATTTTTATTTCATTTTTTAGGGGTTGCCCGAGCTAAGAAATCATTAAATTGAGCGAAAACATAAAGAAGGCCTTTTTTCACTAGGGCTCAAAACAGATATTTTCGTCATAGTTCGATAATTGGCCAAAAATAATTACTATTTTTTTTTTTTCATTACAATTAATTTTTTTCAAAATTTTTGTTTAATTATCCGTTTTATTTCAGGTCGTCGAAGTTGATAAATTTTCGAAAAATATTGTCGTTTCATTCCTAAACCAAGAAAAAAAAATCAAGTTTCACTAGAAAAGTATTTTTGTTGTTGTTATTCTCACTACGAGAAACAATCAAAATCAGGAATACTAAAAAAAATTAAAATGCAAAAAAAATAGTAATCATTATTAGCCCATTATCGAACTATGACGAAAATATCTGTTTTGGGCCCTAGTTTTTGTGAAAAATTTCATTAATTTTAAAAAGGCCCTAATTTAAAAAATGAAATAAAAATTTCTAAAAATTTGAGGTCATATTTTGGGCCAAACGAAACCCACAATTCATTGGACATCAAAATCCGAAGGGGCTAAGCCGATGAACGCGTGATTTTACATGGAATGCCCCATATATAGGGCAGAAAGGGGGCAAAATGGACAATACCTTGATTTCCTTCGCTTCTCACATTATTTTAATGCCCAAGATACTCGAACTGAGCTGCTTGGCGTATTTTTGCAATTAAATTTTTAACCAAATTCATTTTTAATCATGGTTGCGTTATTTAGTGTTTTTTAATTTAGTTTATTTATTTGGCTTATTTATTCAGTATATTTTTTATTTACTTTAGTTTATATTTATTAATATTTAGAGTGTGTTGGGATATTTTTATTTTTAATGCGATGAGAATGATAATTTAAAATAATATTTTCAACTCTTGATAGAAAATTGTCATAAAAATGTTAAAACTAGATCCGATTTTGCTTGGGTGAGTATATTTAACCCTCACTTGATACACTTCTGTAGAATAATGTACTTGAGAAACTGGGGTCATTTGTACCCCAACGATAAAAATTATTATAAAAAATTTACCATTTACTATTTTAACTTGCAAATTTTTTTAGACCTTCTTAAGAGATTACTTCTCAAAGTTAAACAGGATTTATAGTTGAATATCAAAGTTAAATATCATTAAAAAATTCAAATATCCAATAAGACTGAAAAAATGATAACTTTTACGAAAAAAATCACAACTTTTTTATTTTTCGACAAAAATGGTTAAAAATTTTACTGAGTTTGCTCAATATATTGCCCAACATGAAAAAAAATAGTAGTAGTAAAATAACGACAAAAAGATTCGCACAAAATTTTCGCACTTGACCTTTTTTGACAAATTGAAGTCCAGACGAGACCACTCTACTTTGAACGACTACTACATAAAAATTTATTGTCTTAGAGCGATGCTATAAGCTTGAAGGATCTCGAACTAATGACAGATGTCGCTACAAGTCCCATTTTTTTAAATTTAGGTACTTCAAGTTAAGGAAATTCCGGCTTGGGGTCTTTTGTACCCCAGTCCATCAAGTAAGGGTTCATTATATCAACTTCAATTATAATAATTTTTTCATTTTATAAATAATTTCCTGAATTTTTTGTTTTGATAAAAAAGGTGCAACAAAAAAAAAATTCGAAATTTTTTTTTTTTTCGGAAAAATAAGGGGACAAAATAGTGTTTTAGCTAACAGGCGAAGAGGAACAAAAAGAACGGTCAAATCGCGTCTGGTATATATTTCTGTCGGAGAATTTTTTTTTCTGGTCTGCTGGGGTCCCGCCCCAAGAATGACCCGGTCCAAGTCTCGAGTTGGCGATCCTTATCGTAAAAAAGGTACTGAAATATCGACGTTAATATTGTCGCCGTGTCACGAGACCATCGCGAGCCCTCTTTCGTCCGGGTCATCCCTTCCTTTTTTTCCCTTTACCATTTATCCAATCCAGAGAGCTTTTTGACTCTAGGAGGGCGATGAGACGGTCATCTCGTACCCCCGGACGTTTTTGACCCATGACATATACTTCAGAGCGACAGGTACAAGATTCATCGGACGAGCGTTTCGATGAAATCGAAGCGATCTTGCATCATTTTTCATCGCGACCCGAAAAGACCGTGGCAAAATAAAACATGTGGGGGAAGGTGGGGCAAAATGGCCCCCCTCTAAAATTTGGTCAAACATTTTTTTGTCAAATTATCATAAATTTGTTGTATTGACTCATTTTTATGCACTACATTGAAATTCACCTTCAAAAGGAAAAACATTTTTAACGTTGAAAACAATTTTTCAACCCTTAAATGGTAACAGAGGGTCACTCGTGCCTGAGGCCTTGGAAAGTGCTCTAAAGTGCTCTAAAAAATTCCGCAAAATTCATAAAATCTCATCAACTATCCTAGAATAAGTACCAATCACTATATCGCTGATTTGATCATTTGTTCAAACAATATAATCATACAAACAAAGGAAAACGTGAAGAATGCACCGTTTTGTTAAAAAAATCGTAACTTTGGATGTAATTAATATTTTTCAAAATTTCAAACGGGAAATTAAAGCTTAGGAATGGTACTTTGAGGAAAAAAATATTGAGATTCCGTATGAATGAAAGAAACGCTCAAGTTTTGAGCATGAAAATCGAGTTTTTTCAAAGTACATAAAAACGTTCAATTTCCAATAAAATAGACATTGTCTCATTTTTTATTCTTTTTTTTATACTTTTGGCAAAATGTCGGTAAATTCGTTCAAGGTAGAACAAAAGTAAACTGATTTGATGGTTGAAAGCCACAAAAATTATAAATCGGCTTAGGGGGGCCATCTTGCCCCACCCTCTCCCATTTCGTCCAGGCTCAATGCATATCCTTGTGGCTTTTCGGTTGTCGCGAGCTCACAAATGTCCAGAGCATGACTAGGAACAATTTATACGTCTCGTCTATGAATGTCCTTGAAGGATTCTCCCGGAGTTTATCCGCAGCGCAATTTCCGTGAGACATTTCGAATGAGAGCCGAAAAAAAAGGAACACGAAGGTTCTTCATAGTCTCAATCGGCTCTGTTACGACTTTTAGGCTTCTACAAAAACTTCGTAGTCATTTACAATCTCATGATCATTTACTATGTCAGGTATCGCCATGAGTTTCTTCCTCAAAAGAGATTTAGCGCGCGATATTGCGCAATGCTAAGAGTGGGGGATTGTGGGGCAAAATGGACCGATGAAAAATCGTTTGGAACGCAGAAATTTTGCGAAAATTTCAATTTTTTGCATTCAAATTTCAAATTTTGCATTCCATCGAGCCTAAATTAATTTACGCAGATAGCTTTTAGTGTAAAATTGTCTGATGTTGAATTTCGTGACATTCGCTTCGGGGACGAAAATGTTATAAAATTTTAAACTTATTCAGAAAAGGTAACAATTTGACTTTTTGCAAATTTTGCATTATCGAGAAAAAATTAATTCTTGCAGATAGTTGTCAGCATAAAATAGTTTTATATTGAATTTCGTGACAATTGTTTTGGGGACTAAGGACCAAATTTCAAATTCTTAAGATCTTGATATTAAGATCAAACTTTCCATTGAACTTAAGCTGGAACTTAAGATCAAACTTGAGTTATAATTTAAGATGAATCATAAGTTTGAATTTAAGATGAATCATAAGTTTGAATTTAAGTATCATTATAAATTCATACTTAAGTTCGAACTTTGGTTTGGAGTTTGATCTTAAGATCCATCTGGAGCTTCAACTTAAGTTCGATCAAACTTTTTTCATTGCCTCCCTCGACCATGTTTTTTGACATAAATTGCCAAAATAATTAAGTTTGATCAAACTTCAGTTTAAGTTCAAGATGGATCTTAAGTTCAAACTTCAAACCCCATTTAAGTTTGAACTTGAGAATATCGATCTAAAGTTCGCACTAAAGTTTGAACTCAAGTATGAACTCATAATGGCACTTAAGTTCTAACTTAAGATTCATCATCAATTGGAAATTAAGTTCGATCTTAAGTTCCAACTTGAGTTCAATGGAAAATTTTATCTATTAAGATCTTAAAATTCGGGCCTAAGATGTGATAAAATTTTTAATTTTTCAAAAAGAAAGTGATGATCCTAACCTCTGCAAATTTCGTATTATCGAGTTATATTAATTGATACAGATAGTTTACAGCATATTTTTCATATAATCATCATTATAATTGTAAGAGAAGCAAAGGAAATCGGTTTTGTAATGTTTGCTTGAATTTCCGCATGGAACAATTTTTAGGTGGTGTCCATTTTGCCCCCAATTTTTTTCGTATGGGGTCTATTTTGCCCTCCTCTAAATTTTTCCTTTGTTCATTATCTATAAGATAAAGAAGTTATTGGGAGACGATATCTAGTACAATATATATCCAAAGGCTGCAATTTTCTCATTAAATTTCTAATTTTCGACCAGACACTGAAACTACTTATCAAAACGTGATTATCCTATATTATTTATCCTCCTAGTTTTCGCAGAATCTAGGTATCTAATAACCATTAGCTTCACACGAATCGCGTCGAAAAGTTGATTTTTTCGTTTTCACGAAGATTCACCAAGGTTATAATATTTAAAAAAAAAAAAAAATGGATTCTCTTTGGGATGAAAACAGACGATAGAGGTAGAGTTTTTTGATTGGTATTTCAACACCTGCTGCCATCTCTCTCAAGATTCGTTCACGATCGCTTCTCCCAACTGTGATCTTAAGGGGGACATATCGCGTTACAGTTGCCATAAGGGCGTAAGCCAGCAAAAGGTGGGCTTGGAGCCATAAGGGCGTATCGATTTTTTTTTAGCAGTCGCCGTAATTATGACCGAAAAGTATAGATTCGATGAAAATAAATTTTTCCAATTTTTTTTTTATTATACGCCCTTTTGGTTTTCGGAATCCACAGCGACAGTCATAAGGGCGCATCCCGTAGTAAAAAACTCCATTGAATCACCAATGGCAACCAATGGTCCTCATACGACTCCATTGGACAAGGAATGGGGACCCATTGAGATTTCCGCAATTGTCAATGGCGTATAGGAATGACCATTGATCAGTGAATGGATATCCATTGAAAAGTCACCATTGCCCAATGACGTCCATTAGACAGCAAATGCGGATAAGCCGAATGATCACCATTACTCAATGATGCCCATTGGAAAGCAAATGCGGATGAATCAAGCGATCAGCATTGCCCAATGGTGTCCATTGGAAGGCAAATGCTGATAATCGGAATTATCAACTTTACCCAATGATGTCCATTGGAAAGCAAATGCGGATGAACTGAATGATCAGCATTATCCAAAGATGTCCATTGGAAACCGCGTCGCGTTAGTTTCGAGACTTGGCGCGAGATGTCGCAGGACGGCAACCCGCTGAACTCCCATACGGATTATGCGAACAGTATGCTTATCTAGCCGGGTGCGAGCACGGAATATTAGCAGAAGTCAGTGTCGAAAAAATCCATGCAAGGAGTTCTTGCCGACTGATGCTCGTGGGATGATCCCCATTCCGTTTGAGATGGGGAAGTCAATCCTCATTGGAAAATCCCTATTCGATTTTAAATGGGGAATTCAATGGCGATAATGTTCTTAGGCAATTCGACATTCATCTCCATTGGTTATTTTGGCAATGGGGAATAAATGGCGATTTTCTATGGTGACGAATGGAGTTTTTTACTATATTAAAGAATCTCCATTAATGATCGCCATTCATTTCCCATTGCCCACAAAAACCAATCGAGATGAATGCCGAATTGCCTCAGGGGATTTTCTCCATTGAATCCCCATAGGATAATCCCCATTCCGTTTCAAGTAGGGAAGTCAATCCTCATTGAAAAATCCCCATTCGATTTCAAATGGGGAATTCAATGGCGAAAATCCCCTTAGGCAATTCGGCATTCATCTCCATTGGTTATTCTAGCAATGGGGAATGAATGGGGATTTTTCAATGGCGACGAATGGAGTTTTTTACTACGGGATAAAATTAAAAAAAAATTCGGAAAATTTGTTATCATCGGTTCTATACTTTTCGGTCATAATTACGTGGATTTCAGAAAAAAAAAATTTCGATACGCCCTTATGGATGTAAGTGCCGAAAGCCATGAGGGCGTGTCGAAATTTTTTCTTCATGAATCGCCGTGATTATGACCGAAAAGTATAGATTCGATGAAAAAAAAATTTTCCAAATTTTTTCATCGGTTCTATACTTTTCGGTCAGAATTACGCGGATTTATGAAGAAAAAAAAATGGATACGCCCTTATGGCTTTCGCTGTAGGTGTCGAAAGCCATAAGGGCGTATCGAATTTTTTTTTCAGAAATCGACGTAATTCTGACCGAAAAGTATAGAACCGATGAAAAAAAAATTTCCGATTTTTTTTTATGTGCCCTTATGGCTTTCGCTGTGGGTGTCGAAAGCCAAAAGGGCGTATAAAAAAAAATTCGGAAAATTCTTTTTTCACCGGTTCTATACGTTTTGGTTATAATTACGTGGATTCCTGAAAAAACAAAAATTTCGATACGCCCTTATGGCTCTCGGATGCCATAAGGGCGTAAAAGAGGTGATACGCCCTTATGACAGCTGTAACGCGATATTTAAAAAAATGCGAGGAGCAACGAAAGTGCAGCCTGTTGCAC
Source organism: Alloplasta piceator (assembly GCA_946863875.1). Classification (NCBI taxonomy): domain Eukaryota; kingdom Metazoa; phylum Arthropoda; class Insecta; order Hymenoptera; family Ichneumonidae; genus Alloplasta; species Alloplasta piceator. The sequence continues at coordinate 39,641,422 of OX333077.1, read as the reverse complement.
AAAATACTCCTTTCTATGATAATATAAAATTCGGCAAAAGGCAATTCCTTTGTCTAAACGAAAAAAATATGATATTACCGAGGCGACCTTATGGCGGAGAAACTAAAATTCTCCTTTCCTGTTCGCTTTATTCGCGAAAAGGATTTGGGCATCCCAGACTTCGCTCTCACACAGCAGATACACGCACAGATTGCATAAGGAAATTCCCCCTTTTATTATCAACGATTACCCGACATTACTCGCGTATTTAGGCCTAAACACGCGGTCAGCGAGGTGTCCGTGTCCCGAATCTTCAAACCAGAAGGGAAAACGTGAGGGCACCCTCGGGACACCCTCGGGACACCCTCGGGACACCCTCGGGACACCCTCGGGACACCCTCGGGACACCATCGGGACACCCTCGGGACACTTTCGGGACACCTTCGGGACACTTTCGGGACACCCTCGGGACAACCCTCGACACGTTGCATCGTATCGTCTCATCTTCTTCGTCCCTTTCCTTCAACTCCGCTGTAATCAACTCCCCATTGGCTAAACCGTAGATTAAAGCACATAAAAATATGCCAGTCATGTTCGCATTTTTATGGCGATTGATTTTCAATATCCTTCAGCGTACCTCTATTTTTTTTTTGCAGTGGAGCAAAACAAGCTCTGAAATAATGTAATTTCGACCGAATTCTTATCATAATTATTGGAATTGAGGCCCGTTTGGCTAAAATATATTTGAGGCAATATTTTTTAAGTTTTAATATCGAATGAAAACAGCCGGAAATTTTTTAAAGAAATTTCAATAAGAAAATTTGAATTATAATGATGATTCCGTAATTTTATAATTTTTTTCGTAAGTCTCTGATTTATTAATTTTTGTTTATTTATTTATTTTGAAATCATGTAAACGGGGGAAAACGTTGAAAAAAACGATTTCCCTCGTTTGCCCCAACACTTTAATACTTTTTCACGTTTATAGAGGTATTTGGGTAAAAGTGGGTTACTCTGATACCATTAGAGTATGTTAAGGTGTTTTTTCTTTAATGCGATGAGAATAACAATTTTTTAAAAAAATTTCCAACTCTTCATAGCAATTTTTCATGAAAATATCAAAATCTGGATCTGATTCAGCGTAGGTGAGTTTATTGAGGTATACTAACGCCAATTATCATGTCAATTCATTTTTTAATTTTGAGAATTTTCAATTTTTTTTCGATAATTTTGGATGTGTCCATTTTGCCTCCCCTTTCCCTATCTCTCCCAATTTTGAGATTTTAATAGACTTCCATTATTAATATTTACCGAACACAAAAGCATAGCGAAATCACATAATATTAGGGGTGTGCGAATGCATTCGAATCGAATCGAATCGAATTGAATATTCGAATTATTCGAATTATTCGAACCAGTCAAATAATTCGAATTATTTTTTGCTCTTAAACTGATTGATTTCGATGAAAAAGTTATGTTGTTCTATATCATATATTAATATAAATTGGGGTGTGCGAATATTCGAATTTACGAATTATTCGAGACGAATCGAATCGAATAATTCGAATTCGAGTTTCGAATAGTTCCAATATTCGCATACCCCTACATAATATAATCTCAACAATCCGAATTATTTATCGCTGAGAAAAATTAATGTTTTTCCATCTATTTCGCCGCAGGACGAGCCCTTAAGGACTCTGAAATGCCCAGACACGGATCGCATTATCTTAGACATCGACCGCTTTCTATAATCAGCTCCTTTACGATATGTTTTATCGCCACTTCATGCGTCGGCTTTGCGAACAAATTGTGCAATCTTCATCTCTCTCTCTCTCTCTCTCACCCTCGTTGGTCAGTGGGTTCGTGTAAGGTTTTGTTCGGAGGCACGAATAAAGGGCGTTTACGTGTACGCGAGGACCCAAACGATTTGCCGAAGGTGCTCAAATTAATGATATCGCGCCGCGTAGTTGGGATACTCATCTCTTGGGTGTGGAAGGCCGAGTGCGGAGGGAGCTTACATTTTGTAGCTTCAATTTTCGGTTGTTGGGTGCTGCACGCATGCACACGCCGTTAAGATCGTACGAGAGCGGGAGCCGGAAAAAAAGAAGAAAAAAACGGAAGGGGAGAGTGAGAGAGGCTTTAATATACCTTTAGGTCCGCGAGAATCTCGCTGTGGGTGAGGCCGTACAATTAGCCCTCGTTTAGGGACGTTTAGTCCGCCGCTTATCGCCGCCATTACTGTTATTATCGACTTATTACGTGGCCGAAACACCGGTCGCCGAAAATTCGGGCGTTCTCCCGATCCGTATGCATATATATACGTTTATAAGGGTCTGGTATCCCTCGCTCAAGCGCTCGGCGTATGGAGCAACCGCGCACCCGGGACGCGCATGCGAGTGATAGATATATGCAACGCCTCACCGCGTAAGCTACCGCGCGGTCATTAAGAATTCAACCGCGACGCGATTCTGTATTACGAATTCAGTGACACAGACGCACACATAAGCAAGATCTCTCGTGCTTGGGGGGTTCCTCACGCTCCATTTTAAAATGCCAAAGATTTGCATTTGAGAGGGAGAAGCTACTGACACTCTATTAAGGCTACGGACATTTTTTGTCACTCCCCCCTGCTTTCGTAATCTTGGCGCATCGCGCCACTTTTAAACTTATTATGAAACATCGTTGTACAGCACCTTTTACATGAGATTAATGGAATAATAATTACGAAATTTCGAGAATCACTCCGGCGATGTTAAGGTAGTCGTTGCGGTAAATTTGAGGCAATGACGTACTAAAATTTGAAAAATTGTTCTTACACTTTTATAGACCTCTCATATCCGACTATATCGATAAGAAATCGATCGCCGATCACGAACTTGCAATAAAAAGAACGAAATTCTCTCAGGAAATAGGCGATAAGAATGTTTTTCAAGTTCTAGCCCTTACCGTCGATTTTTTGCGATTTTAAAAACTCTCTAGCACTGCCAAAATTTAAGATATCAGGATTATCCTTGTGCCAATCTCTTCATTATTATGTGCTCTATCGACTGAAAAAAAAAGATTCCCCGATTGGAGGAACGGGACCAAAGTTATGGCTGTTTGAAATATCGTTTTGACGACGTTTGTCAATAATCGAATCTGACCAAAATGGTTTTTGGCACTTTTGAGCATGATTCGCGAGCAAATTGACCGATCCTTTTTCGATTGGCCGTTTTCACACGCTATTTCATCGATATTATCGTCGGCTACAAGCAAAAATCGCTTTGATGACTCGTCCCCGTAAATTTTTTTTTTAAATTTTTTTATTAAAAATAAAAATCGTACAAGTGTGCGCTAAAGCGTCGAGCCATTCATTCGCGAGCAGCTGTACGCCCAATTTATTCATCGGCGTGAGGCTAAAAACACGTAGCGGGCGCGTCAGTTCTCTCGCTCAAGGTATCACGCCTTTTCCTCGAGAGCTCTCTGCTGTTCGTTCATCGTTGTCGTCTTAGTTGTCTCTCAGCGCGCGAACGGCGCGCTCACGGCATCTTAATCGGCGTTAATGAATGCCTCATTTACCCGCATGTCCAGGAGACCCCCCCCCCCCCCCCCCGCCTCTTCAAACTTCCCATGGCAATCTTTCTTTTCGCGAAATTTTCAAGTATACTACAATCGTATATATATACGATTGTAGTTTACTTGCATTTTCAAGAAAAAACAACATAGCCCAAATAAGGACCACCCTAATATATATATATAATTTTCAAGTAAACTACAATGCTATATATATACGATTGTAGTATTGAAAATTCAAGTAAACTACAATCGTATATATATACGATTGTAGTTTACTTGAAAATTATATATACATATATTAGGGTGGTCCTTATTTGGGCTATGTTGTTTTTTCTTTTGACGATAGTGCTCAGTCGGTTTTAAATAAATAAATAGAAACTCATACCAAATTTCAGCTCGATATCCCAATTTTAACCTGGCCCCCACGGCAGTCAAAGTTTTAAAGGGGAAATACGTGTATTTTATACGGTCAATGATTTTGAAATTTTTTCAACTTAGTTAATATTGATTTAAAAATTTGAAACTTGGCACATATATTGCTCATAGTATAAGGTAAATTTGTAGTATTTTATCAGATTTTTCATCTTCGATTTTCGACATACCCTCCCGCTAAAAAGTTTGGACACATTTGTCGAATTTCGCACCAGACTAAAAGTTTGATTGCGAAGTCAATAATGAAGATAGCTACATTTTCCAAGCGACGTTTGAAAGAGGACATATTAACCATCAATTTGTTTTTTTCGAAATTTCTCTACGATTTTTTTCTAGCCCGGTACGCACTTTTGAACATGGCAAATGGCCATGTTCAAAAGTGCGACCGGGCGAATGACCATGTTCAAAAGTGCGTACCGGGCTCAAAAAAAATCGTAGAGAAATTTTTAAAAAAGCAAAATGAAGGTTAATATGTTCTCTTTCAAACGCCGCTTGGAAAATATAGCTATCTTTATTATTGACTCCGCAATCAAACTTTTAGTGTGGTGCGGTATTCGACAAATGTGTCCAAACTTTTTAGTGGGAGGGTATGTCGAAACTCGAAGATGAAAAATCTGATAAAATACTACAAATATACCTTATACTATGAGCAATATATGTGCCAAGTTTCAAATCTTTAAATCAATATTAACTAAGTTGAAAAAATGTAAAAATCATTGACCGTATAAAATACACGTATTTCCCCTTTAAAACTTCGACTCCCGTGGGGACCAGGTTAAAATTGAGATATCGAGCTGAAATTTGGTATGCATTTTTATTTATTTATTTAAAACCGATTTAGCACTATCGTCGAAAGAAAAAACACCATAACCTAAATAAGGACCACCCTAATATATATATATATACATAGGGGAGGGTGGGGCAAGACGGCCCCCCTAAAAAATGCGGCCAAAGAACAAATTTTTGGTTTCTTGATGTATAATGACTCATTTTTAGGCCGATTCGCGATACCTGGGGCATAATGGACCACTCTAAAAAATTAGGTGAGAAAATTTTTGTTTTTCTTTAAATTATGACGAATTTGTTGTACTCATCTATTTTAAGACCGATGCAGTACATCAGGGGTAAAATGGACCACAACAAAAAACATTCTTAACATTTAAAACAATTTTTTAAGATAGAAAAAAATAATTTTAAATAGTTTTTTCGAGGGGGTCTCCTTTCGTTTTGCCTTTACCGACTTAAAAACGCCGCATCTCATTCTTATAATATTTACCGTTCCTGCACAAGAGAATGACAAAGAGAGGAAGAGACAGAGTGAGAGAAACGCTGAGCTCTCCTCTCGTTTAGAGAGCACCGAAATATGAGAGTTGATATAATTCCTTTCGCGTTTATTATTTTTTTTAAAATAATTTTTTTCGTTGAGAAATTTGCAATATTTTTATTGGGAGGTAAATTGGAAGGAGTAAAATTGCATTTCAATTTTTGAATGATTTTTTTTTAATTTTATTTATCAATTTAATTTATATTTAATTTTTGATTTTGCGACTAAAAAGAAGAAACCTGGTTGTGCTTGCATTGAAAATTTCTCCACTACTTTCGATATTTCTTTTTTTTTCTTTCCAATTTTTTTAACGTGTCTAATTTTTGAGAAATTGGAGTATTTATTTTCAGGGGCAGTTTGAAAGAAATAGAATTGCATTTCAATTTTTTTGTACGTTTTTCATTTATTTTATGTTTATTTATTTTTACCTATTTTGTTTATTTATTATTTTTGTTTTTTTTATTTGTTATAAAAAATGAATGATCTTTATTGTTATTATATATATATATATTCCACGCAAGTTTTCGTCAAAATTCTGAATATTTTGTTGCATAAAATTTCATGAGAATGATTCGTTTTTCTTATATCTCAATTTTTTTTATGGATTTCAAAAATTTGCAAAAATTATTTCAAACTTTCTAACACTACTGTATATACTATATACATGGGTCATTCCATGTCAAATCGACCAAGAGTTGGAATCGGGCCCTTTTAATTTCGATGAAATTTGGTCAGAAGTTTTCGTTTTTCAATAAAACAAAATTCTACCAAACGAAAAAAAATAAAAAATTTTTTTTCGAAAGTTATGCAAAATTCAAAATTGTACAATTTTTCAAATCTGTCAAGTTTATTTTTTTAAATATCTTGAAAACTATTATAGTTACGGAAAATCATTCTGAATTAGTTTTAAAGAGTATACTTGGGGCTACGAAAAAAAAATATTCCGAAATTTTTTTTTTAAATGATGAATTTGGAGAATTTTGAATGTTCAAAAATCGTAAAAATCCAAGTTCCATATTTTATATTTAGTTTAATTTTTTTTTCATATAATACCTTGTACCTTAACTGATCTTACAAAATTCTGAAAATTTCAGAGACGTGTTTTTTTTTGTTTCAAAAATATAAATTTTTGAATTTTTAAAAATCGTGCAAATCCACGATAAACATTGGATTTTTGGTTAAATTTTTGTATGTAACACCTTGTACTGATCTTAAAAAATCCTGAAATTTTCAGGTTGGTGTGTCTTTGTTTCAAAAATAAAATTTTTTGAATTTTGGTAAAAAAATGTTTTTTTTCAAATTGTCATTAATTGAAATTTTTGCTGCTCAAAATTACAGAATTATATGATTGCTCGACTTTACTTAATTTAGAGGAAAAACAAAAAAAAAATTTTTTACCAAAATTCAAAAATGTTTATTTTTGAAACAAAAACACACCATCCTGAAAATTTCGGGATCTTTTAAGATTAGAACAAGGTATTATATTTAAAAAATGCAACCAAAAATTTAATGTTTATCGTGTATTTGCACGATTTTTAAAAATTCAAAAATTTATATTTTTAAAACAAAAGAAAACTCCTTTCTGAAAATTCCAGGATCTGTTAAAATCAGTACAAGGTATTATATAAAAAAAATGGAACCAAATATAAAATATGGAACTTGAATTTTTTTGATTTTTGAACATTCAACATTCTCCAAATTCATCATTTTTCAAAATTTTTTTTCGAAATATTTTTTTTTTCGTAGTCCCAACTCTTCAAAACTAATACAGAACGATTTTTCGTAACTATCATAGTTTTCAAGATATTTAAAAAATAAACTTGACAGATTTTGAAAAATTGTGAAATTTTGAATTTTGCATAACTTTCGGAAAAAAAAATTGATTTTTTTTTCCTTTCGTAGAACTTTGTTTTATTGAAAACGAAAACTTCCGACCAAATTTCATCGAAATTGACAGGGGTCGATTTCAACTCTCGGTCGATTTGACATGGAATGACCCATATACGACGGGTGAGAAGAGTGTAAATTTTTCAATGGTCACTTAAAAATCCGGTTGTATGTATAGACAGAGCAAGCGGCGGAATTCACCTGCCGTTTTGCGCTAACGAAGTCGTTATGACAAGATTAATATTCCCATATCGAAGATTTCGTGATTTTCATTGGTTTTTCGTATATAAACGTTAGGCTTCGTTGAACCATCCGCGTTAACTAATTGCTTAACTCTCACTCTCGGTCATTTTCTCTCTCTTTCTCGTCCTGGAAACATTTTTATTAACGACACTAAAATACATTTGTCATGTCTTCCAAAACACATTCTATTTACTATCCGAACACTTATAGTTGGTTAACATAAGCCCGAATTCAGCTTCTATTTCCTGGCCATTTTGCCCCGCTTTTCCTCATATCGATATATATTGTTCAACATAAAATATATATGGATTAATTAAAATACGTTAAATAATAAAAAAACTTGTATATTTGTCAACTATTATTTTTTTCAAACCCTGAAAAAATTATTTTTCAGATAATGGATAATTTTGTTTTCTTTAAAAAATTTATCAATTGAAAAAAAATTTAATTTTTTTTATGGTCCATTTTACCCCGAATGTAGTGAATCACCCTAAAAATGGATGAATCTATCAAATTCATCATAATTTTTAAAAAACATTCCAAAAATTCTGACCTAATCCTTAGGGTGGTCCATTATGCCCCAAATATCGCGGATCGGTCTAAAAATGAGTCAATACGTCAAATTTATGATTTTAACTTATGGGGATCAGGATTCGTTCGCCACAAACGACGAATTTTTATCCGCATTGTTTGCTCCCACAAAGGTGACTCTAGAGGTCACGTGCAAAAGTGCAAAAAATATAACGAAGGGAAGCCAGTCAGTGAGCAAGGACAATGGCCCTGGACAAGGACCTGCTCACTCTCTCGACCTTTTATTTCTCGACCTTCCGAAAACGAAAACGTAAGAAAAATTGGACGATGGTCATAATGACCGAGAAAGAAAAGCTTCTGAATAGAAACCTGCCATTTTTTTCTTCCACTTCTTTATTCTCATTCTTCTCTTTGGAAACGAAAAGTCCTTCGGGACTGAATGGGATCATTAGCTAGACCAGAATTTTTGCTTCCCTCCTTTTCTTTTTATTCTCTCTCTCTCTCTCTCTCTCTCTCTCTCTCCCATTTTTTTAAATTTAGGTACTCAAAATTGAGGAAATTTAGACCCGAGGTGTTTCATAGCCCAGTGATATAGATATAGGTCCCATTGTTTCAAATTTAGGTACTTAAAATTAAGGAAATTAAGTCCTGGGGTATTTTATACCTCAGTGATATAGATACAGGTCCCATTTTTTTAAATGTAGGTACTCAAAATTAGGGAAATTTAATCCTGGGGTGTTTTATACCCCAGTAATACAGAAACAGGTCCCATTTTTTCAAATTTAGGTACTTAAACTTAAGGAAATTTAGATCTGGGGTATTTTATACCCCAGTGTTATAAATATGGGTCCCATTTTTTTCAAATTTTGGTTCCTGAAATTAAGGAAATTTAGACCTGGGGTGTTTTATATCCCAGTGATAGAGATACAGGTCCCATATTTTCAAATTTGGGTACTTAAACTTAAGGAAATTTAGATCTGGGGTGTTTTATACCCCAGTGATATAAATATAGGTCCTATTTTTTCAAATTTTAGTTCTTAAAATTGAGGAAATTTAGACCTAGGGTGTTTTATGCCCCATTGATATAAATATAGGTCTCATTTATTCAAATTTAGGTACTAAAAATAAAGGAAATTTAGAGCTGGGGTGTTTTATACCCCGGTGATAGAGATATAGGTCCCATTTTTTCAAATTTAGGTACTTCCAATTAAGGAAATTTAGTCCTGCGGTGTTTTATACCCCAGTGATATAGATACAGGTCCCATTTTTTCAAATGTAGGTACTTACAACTAGGGAAATGTAGTCCTCGGGTGTTTTATACCCCAGTGATATGGATACAGGTCCCATTTTTTCAAATTTAGGTACTTAAACTTAAGGAAACTCAGATCTGGGGTGTTTGATACCCCAGTGACTTAAATATAGGTCCTATTTTTTCAAATTAAGGTACTAAAAATAAAGGAAATTTTGAGCTGGGGTGTTTTATACCCCAGTGATATGGATAGAGGTCCCATTTTTTCAAACTTAGGTAGTTAAAATTAAGAGAATTTAGTCCTGAGGTGTTTTATACCGTAGTGATAAATATACAGGTCCCATTTTTTCAAATGCAAGTACTTAAAATTAAGGAAATTTAGTCCTGGGGTGTTTTATACCCCAGTGATATAAATATAGGTCCCATTTTTTCAAATTTTGGTTCTTGAAATTAAGAAAATTTAGTCCTGGGGTGTTTTATACCCCAGTGATATAGATATAGGTCCCACTTTTTCAAATTTTGGTTCTTTAAATTAAGGAAACTTCGACCTGGGGTGTTTTATACCCCAGTGATAAAAATATAGGTCCCATTTTTTCAAATTTTGGTTCTTAAAATTAAGAAAATTTAGTCCTGGGGTGTTTTATACCCCCGTGATATAAATATAGGTCCCATTTTTTCAAATTTAGGTACTAAAAATGAAGGAAATTTAGAGCTGGGGTGTTTTGTACCCCAGTGATAGAGATTTAGGTCCCATTTTTTTAATTTTAGGTACTTAAAATCAAGGAAATTTAGGGCTGGGTTATTTTGTACCCCACTTTGTCAAGTAAGGCTTAAACACAGATTTCCCTCTGCCAATGTTCAGCAAAGCTCAGTTCATCGGTATTTGGGACTCACCTTTAAAAATTCTAAATATAAAAAATAAATCCTGAAATTGTTTCTTAAAATTTATAAATCTCGTAGGAATTTCATGTTTCTAATGGTACAAAACCTCACACTCTCCCTCCCTCTCTCTCTCTCTCTCTCTCTCTCTCTCTCTCTCTCTCTCTCTCTTTCTATATTTTCTGCATGTCTCGTTGCGATTGAATCAGTGAATTGCAAGTCTGAAATAGGGCATTCGTACATTCGGAGCTCGTCTTGGGCAATTTTGCGATCTCGTTTCGAAGACAAAACAAACAAAAAAAGGCCTTTACAACGCTCTCGGGTACGTCGAATGAAAAATCGTTCGAGATAGTCCATGTCAAGCATACGGACTCCTTTTTTCTCGTCCTTTTCTGGGCCTTAAGTTAACACACACATTTGTATGTGGCTAAGTATGTATACCGTGAAACCATTTAGTCGCACTTGTGTGCTTTGCTCTCGCGAGATGACCTTTCGTCTAATGGTCCAACATATTATGAGGCAAGATTGTTCGGTTCGGCATTTTGTGTGCCATGTTTTCTGTACATAAGTCCCGCATAGATCAACTCTGAGCTCTCGGAGCGATTCTCGATCTCTCGATGCCAACAACACATAACACGTACAGCAACGCTCATATATATGGGCCGTTCCACGGAAAATCGGTCACCATTTAGCTTTCGCATTACCAATTTTTTTGAATTTTTTTTATGTTTCAGTACAGGTTGAAAGAGGCCTCCATGATTTTTTTGAATTTTTTTTGTCGAACCGTTTTGAAGATATCGATTTTTCAAAAATTACGTCATTTTTTTTTTAAACGTCCATAACTTTGCAAAAAATTGGGCAAGGGGGATGGTTTTTTTTTCAAAATTTTTGTTTCTAATCGTACTCTTGATAAAAAATATTGAACAGAATCGATCCCATCTTCATCCATTTATCTACTCAGGCTCAAAAGTTGTGGAGTAAATGACAGTATTTTACAAAAAAAAATTTAAGAAAATTGATTTTGTACATCAACAGTTTATATTTGAAATTCAAAAATCTTATAGAAATACGGTTAGAAATGTTTTTTCAATATTTTTTATCAAAATTATGTTTGAAAACAAGAATTTTGAAAAAAAAAAACGTCCCATTTGGCCCATTTTTCGCAAAGTTATGGACGTTCAAAAAAGAAGTAACGTAATTTTTGAAAAATCGATATCTTGAAAACGGTTTGACAAAAAAAATTGAAAAAAATCATGAAGGCCCCTTTCAACCAATACTAGAATATAAAAAAGTTTCAAAAAAATCGGAGATGCGCAAGCTAAATGGTGTCCGATTCGGCGTGGAACGCCCCATATATACATACATATATACTTAAGCACTTGTGGGATATGTACCGTATATTGGCAATCGGTTGCGAATGGGCTATATTATCGGACAGATCATAATTCATCCTCCTAACCCGTTTTGTCGAGTGCTCAGTGTATGTAGAACTTCAAAAAAATATATATATATGTATATATATATATATATATATATGTATATAAATGCTCGCTCAATGCGCTCAACGAACGTAAAAATTTAGTCTCTCGTATTTATCCATTGACGTGTACCGTTTAGTCTTATTTAGTGTCATGTCTCGTACCGACAGACAGGCTTTCTTGCCTGTTCTATCATACTCGTACACATAATCCACGTTTGTTCATCTTCCGCCTCTGCCTTTTGGCTTTGTCATTAATTTTTCTTCATTCGACTTCATGTTTGTGCACGTCGTGTACAAAATCATCATTCAGATCTGATTGTAATCGGATCTGAATTATATTTTATATTTTATATTTTATATTTTATATTTTATATTTTATATTTTATATTTTATATTTTATATTTTATATTTTATATTTTATATTTTATATTTTACATTTTATATTTTATATTTTATATTTTATATTTTATATTTTATATTTTATATTTTATATTTTATGTTTTATATTTTATATTTTATATTTTATATTTTTATCGGGATTGGATCATTCTTTTTGTACTGTGAAAAAAGGAACTTCCTTCAGGATTTATTTTCACAAAAAAACCAGCAAAAGAAAGCAAGAAAGTAAAATAATATTTATAAGATTAATTTAAGGGTTTGAATTTGAAAAAAAAAAATCAGAAGCTTCGAAAATCGAAAATTTATTAGATTAAGCTTAGATGTCTAATTTAATATCACATTAACATAGTAAATTTCGATACAGGAGTTACGATGTCAATTTTCATTATAAAATAGTACATTACATCACGAGGACGTAAAAACATTGTAAAAATGTTTTTACGCCGAGTGATGTACGATATTTTATATCACGAGGTGCAATATGGACGTTTTCACGTCCGCTTGCGGACGTAAAAGCGTCCATTATTGTACTGAGTGATATAAAGTTTTTTTATCCATTGGGAATTAATTTTTTATCATCAAAATTTTATAAAAAGTATGAAAATAAAAAAATTATTAAATCAAGACTAGATATCTAATTTAATATCTCATTAATAAATTTAATTAAAAATAAACGATACTGAAGCTGCAATGTCGATCTCCATTAGAAAAGTTTCTTTATCCATTGGGAATTAATTTTTGATGATCGAAATCTTATCGAACATTTTTCATTCACAAGTTAATCCTGAAATGATCATGATTACGTCCTTTGAAAAACATGGTCGTTTTTTGGCGTTGAAATTTTGGCGCACGACCTATGAAATTTTTTTAAAATTATTTTTCGCATGAAAAACTTGTGGGGGAGAGTACATTTCGTTTTTTTAAAAGTTTCGTACGATTTTTTTTCGCTAAAATATTCAATTTTTTGCAAAACGACCATATTTATAAAATGTAGCGTAACTCTAAAACTATTGCGTTTTCGTGAAATCACTAAGATAATAAAAAGTTGCATACAATTGTTCTGGATTCAATGAAATTTTTTCAGAATTTTTTTTCGAATTTTTTTTTTTTCAAAAATGTTTACTGTTAACGAGATATTGTTTTATCTTGAACAATCGGGTCTTACCTCATCTGCACGGATTTTCCGATAAAAAAGCTATGTAGATTATGCATTTTGATGAAACAGCCGTGTAGATGAGGTAACAGACCCGATTGTTTAAGATGAAAAAAATATCTCATTGACGGGAAAAAAATTCGATTTTTTTTTTTAATTCTGAAAAAATTTCATCGAATTCAGAATAATTTCTTGCAACTTTTTACCCTCTTAATGATTTTCCAAAAAACCAGTAGTTTTAGAGTTACGATATATTTTATAAATATGGTCGTTTTTTTCTAAAAAATGAATATTTTACCGAAAAAAAATCGTACAAAACTTTAAACAGTTTTAAAAAATTTGCATGGGTTGTGCGCCAAAATTTCAACGCCAAAAAAGAAAGCCAGGAAACGACCATGTTTCAAAGCTTTTCTTGCCTCACAGCAAGAAATATAAGAATTTGGCATAATAAGAATTTGAAATATAAGAAGCAAAAAACGGTGACTGCAGCCATTCGTTTTTTTCAGTGTATGAAAAGTGCGTGAATGATCTCTTTTCTCTGCGAATAAACTCGCCAGATCTCGCTAAAGCAGCCGCTATTTTCTCTACCTGGAGCCTTCTTCCTCGGGCTCTTCTCAATTCGTTTTTTTTCAAAGTGTCGGCTCGTACGAGCGTTTATATATCTACCACACGGTCCCGGTTCTCGTGTGAATTATCCGCGCTGGATGCAACCAAGAAAGAAAAAGATAAAAGGAGGGCCCTAAATCACGCGCGGCTCCCAACAATCGCGTAGAAGTTATATTACCCGCGAGAAGTATCATATTTTTCGCTTGTAACGCGGAGTGAAATGGGAGAGAGGCAAAAGACGAGGAATAAAACTTTTCTCGCTGAAAGGAGTTTGCAAAATACCATTTTTACATTGCTCTGCCCCTTTACCGCAAGCGTAGGACCTTAAATATTAGATGTAGCGTAAAAATCGTGGAGATCAAAATTGTAGAGAATATAATTCTCTACAACTTTGGTTATGTACATTTATGCCCTAAAGTTAATAACAAACGCGATAATTTCATAATTATACCTTACCACTATTTTCCCGCTTAAATCGAAAAATATCGATCGCTCGATAAAAGTTGTGTGGACTAAAGTTGTAGAAAATCGCATTAGCAGCTATTCAAGTCCTTACCATTTATGTTAATAGGTTGAAAATGGCCGAAATATTGAGCAAAAACAAAATGCTAACGCGACCAGAGGCGTTCAGGTGCGAACTATAGGCGTTCGGAAGCTTTCAAGAAGGCTAAACGTCTCTGCCAAAGGAAGTTGTAGAAAATATAATTCTCTATAACTTGAGTTATGTACATTTATGTCCTGAAGTTAATAATAAACGCGACAATTCAATAATTATACTTTACCACTATTTTCCTGTTTAAGTCGAAAAATATCGATCGCACGATGAAAGTTGTAAGGACTATTGTTGTAGAAAATTGCATTAGTAGCAACTTGAGTCCTTAGCATTTTTGTTAAAAAGTTGAAAATGGCCGAGATATTGAGCAATAACAAAATGCGAACCCGACTATAGGCGTTCGGGTGCGAACTATAGGCGTTCGGAAGCTTTCAAGAAAGACAAACGTCTCTGCCAAAGTGATTCGCGTAAAAAAATCGCGTTGCTAGTTACGAAATAGAAATATAGAGGAATTATGATGATTTCCTTACGGAAAGTCCAGAAATTTGTGAAAGCGGGTATCTTTCATCTCGCGATATAATGACAATGCGATCGCGAGGACTCGCAGCTGTCTTAACGCCTCTTTTTCTACGTTTTATCTTTCTCGGCGGCTTTGCGATTTCGCAAACCCGAAAGATCGCGCGTCCACCTAGCCGCCAATAAATCTTCCAATATTTCGAGGTTTTTACGGTCGAGGAACCGATACCACTTGCTATGCAGATGGTATTCATGGTTAGGCGAGGACGGGGTGCGCTTTCGCGAGAGATCCTTCGACGAGGTCCTTCGAAGAGACGCCGGGCGCGTCTCGCGGGATCCTCGACGGAGCCACCAGGAAAAAGAGGGCGAATGAGAGCCTTTAGAGGAAGGTGGAGAGAGAGAGAGTTGCACGATATTCGGGAAGAGAGGATGCCGAAAAGGAATGGGAATCGTGAACGTGTCAAATTATTGCTAAGTATCCGACGTCGGTGAGGGGTCTTTATGCAAAGGAAGCGAGGAGAAGACGGTGAAAACGGAGGTCCTGCGTTCCCCGAAGACTGGAACGATCAGCGGTACATTAGTATCCATACATACGGGCTTCGAGAGCCCTTCTCCTCCTTCAGATCCTTGCGAAGAGCCGCGTTCGCGCGCGCCTCTTCGAGAGACACACGCCGCGTCGCCGCCCTCTTTCTCAAAGGAGAGGAGCGAGCGATGATCGAAAAGGATCCAAGGAAAGAGGAGAGAGAGAAGAGCTTGGGAACGAACCAAGGAGAGTTAAAAAAAAGGAGAAATAAGGAACTCAAGCCCAATAATTGAGCGACGTATCATTCGCACATTTGCGAGGGCCAAATGTTTCGAACGGCGTGAAAATTACAAGGAAAGATCGAGATCGGAGCCCGCGGACGTGCCAAATGAGAGATGCGACGGGAGATGAAGGAGAGAAGAGGAGTGGAACGAGAGTTTAGAAGATTGCGAGCGGTGAAATCATACTGAGAATAAAAGTACACTGGACTCTCGGTTTGGGTAACACTTCCCCTCCCGGCGTGTTACCGAAATCAGGAGTCCAGTGTAAAACCTCCCTCGTTTTCGGTTCTCATCTTCCTCTTCCTTGGCTTCTTCCTTCATACGCTTCGGGTGAAACACGTAAAACGCCGTTGATTTGTCAGATTAACCTCAATTAGCCGCGTATTCAACAACCGCTTGAGTCTGCGGATTGTTCTCGAGGCGAAAACGCTTTCTGGGCTTTCCTGAGACAGGGGCAAGTGGCTCTGCAACATCTTGTGGCTTCTTTTATTGCCTAAGTAGGTGTTTAAAGGTGTCTTCCCGCTTTCTGCCCCTCTCTCTTGCTCTCTTTCATTATATCGCGTGCTAAGAAGTTTGCCATTCCGCGTTGCAGCGGACAGTATAAATCAGCCGCTGCAGTTTAACGCGGTAATTGCCCACGAAGATCGTCTTCTCTCCCTCGTCCATTTAGCTCGCAGAAACGCATGTAGACACAATTCGCTATTCTCGTACAAACAGACCAATTCCGAGAGTGGTCGCTTTTAATATGCAGATTTGGATGAGGAATTTCATCAATTACCGTAACGTTGAAGTATGCGGAGGCTAAGCAGAAAATGGCGACTGCAGCAAAACGTTTATTGACGTGGATGTACGTCTATGTTTTCGTTTGTAATAGGGGTCATTTCGTGAAAAGGTTAATATAGATGACCGCCATCTGTTGGTGCATAACTGAATGAAGTTGGTAAGTACGAGATCTACTATATCGACAATGCACGATATAGTAGATCTCATACGTACTGTATGGTACTGTACAGTATAAAAATCTTCGATTAATTGCCAAACAATATATTTATAAAGCTTGTGTAAAAATTACTGACTGATATTATTAATACTTTTTTTTCAGTTACATCTCTTGTTGGAATTTCTATCTGTATGTTATTATTAAAAAGTTATGAATGAATGGAAGGCATTGATGAAAATATATGGAAAAAAACAATTGAAAAAATATGAATTCAAAATTTTCAAGTTTACAAAATTATTCAATACAATCATGTTAAAAGTAGGATTTGTGAAGCGAATTCAAAGATCGAATCATTTTGAAGAGAATCTGAACAAATAACCTTAAAAATTTATTATAACTTTAATATATTTTATTATTTTAATTATTTTACGGATCTATTTTATCTATTTTAATTTCAAATAACTTTATAAAATTAAACAAATACAGTTTTGCATGAAAAGAAAAAAAACTCAAAAATACGAGTCTAATAATTTTGATAGATTGAAAAGAATATTTATGAGAAAATTACTGATGGATCTCATACAGGTATTCCATTTTTTAAATAACGGGAATGCCCGTATTTCTTGAATTCCCTTTTTTTAAACAAAGTATGAGAGACTGGAGGACGGCGGGAATCGACGGATTAAAATTATTTCGAGTGGTTTCTTATGATTTCGTGCGACGTAGCTTAATAATTTCACAAACTGATGACCTCTCGTTTTTTTAAAAATCATGTTACTTAAAAATTTGTCGATGATTACCTCATTCTTTGTCTGTTCAAATAATTTATTGATTAATAAATGGGTCAATAATTAATTAATTGCAATAAATAATAATTAACAAATAATGATTTAATTAATAATTTGACATTATGCGAAAACTCCAAAATCCTGAGAAATTAAAATTTGATCTCAAATTATAACACACGTCAGGAAATTTCTTCTGAATCTGATTTCCCGCCACTTTCGTACATTTTGAACAGACTTGCTTGAAAATGGCAAACGAGTCTTTTTTCACCATTATGCAAAATGGACCCAAAAAGTGAGATGAAGAAAAAAATTAAGGGAAAATCGTGGAGCATTCGCAAACGAGATAAGCGTGGTCCGTAATGAAATATACGACGAAGGAAACGTCCACTCTCGTCTAATTAAAGGATTTACGATTTTACTTTTATAAACAAAGGAAGGGGGTCTCCTTTTTGGGTCGTGAAGAAGCGAATCGTGACTCTCATCCGCATGTGAACAGGCGCATGGTAGCAGAGGAAAGGATCTTCCCCGAGAGGATATCTCAGCTCCACTCCTGCCTGATTCCAAGGAGTGGAGGAAGAGGGGAGGGGAAGGACGAGTTTTAACAATGACAGATTTAGTGATATGGGCATAATAGGGCCCACGGCGCCGAAAAGTCAGTAGCCAGAAACACGAAAGAGTCCGAGAGGAGAGGAGAGGAGAGGAGAGGAGTGGAGAGGAGAGGAGAGGAGAGGAGAGAGAGGAGAGGAGAGGAGAGGAGAGGAGAGGAGAGGAGAGGAGAGGAGAGGAGAGGAGAGGAGAGGAGAGGAGAGGAGCGGAGAGGAGCGGAGAGGAGAGGAAAGGAGAGGAGAGGAAAGGAGAGGAGAGGAGAGGAGAGGAGAGGAGAGGAGAGGAGAGGAGAGGAGAGGAGAGGAGAGGAGAGGAGAGGAGAGGAGAGGAGAGGAGAGGAGAGGAGAGGAGAGGAGAGGAGAGGAGAGGAGAGGAGAGTAGAGTAGAGGAGAGGAGAGGAGAGGAGAGGAGAGGAGAGGAGAGGAGAGGAGAGGAGAGGAGAGGAGAGGAGAGGAGAGGAGAGGAGAGGAGAGGAGAGGAGAGGAGAGGAGAGGAGAGGAGAGGAGAGGAGAGGAGAGGAGAGGAGAGGAGAGGAGAGGAGAGGAGAGGAGAGGAGAGGAGAGGAGAGGAGAGGAGAGGAGAGG
This sequence comes from Alloplasta piceator, assembly GCA_946863875.1. NCBI lineage: Eukaryota > Metazoa > Arthropoda > Insecta > Hymenoptera > Ichneumonidae > Alloplasta > Alloplasta piceator. The sequence continues at coordinate 39,622,914 of OX333077.1, read as the reverse complement.
AGAGGAGAGGAGAGGAGAGGAGAGGAGAGGAGAGGAGAGGAGAGGAGAGGAGAGGAGAGGAGAGGAGAGGAGAGGAGAGGAGAGGAGAGGAGAGGAGAGGAGAGGAGAGGAGAGGAGAGGAGAGGAGAGGAGAGGAGAGGAGAGGAGAGGAGAGGAGAGGAGAGGAGAGGAGAGGAGAGGAGAGGAGAGGAGAGGAGAGGAGAGGAGAGGAGAGGAGAGGAGAGGAGAGGAGAGGAGAGGAGAGGAGAGGAGAGGAGAGGAGAGGAGAGGAGAGGAGAGGAGAGGAGAGGAGAGGAGAGGAGAGGAGAGGAGAGGAGAGGAGAGGAGAGGAGAGGAGAGGAGAGGAGAGGAGAGGAGAGGAGAGGAGAGGAGAGGAGAGGAGAGGAGAGGAGAGGAGAGGAGAGGAGAGGAGAGGAGAGGAGAGGAGAGGAGAGGAGAGGAGAGGAGAGGAGAGGAGAGGAGAGGAGAGGAGAGGAGAGGAGAGGAGAGGAGAGGAGAGGAGAGGAGAGGAGAGGAGCGGAGCGGAGCGGAGAGGAGAGGAGAGGAGAGGAGAGGAGCGGAGAGGAGAGGAGAGGAGAAGAGAGGAGAGGAGAGGAGAGGAAAGGAGAGGATTCTTTTTTAACTTCTAGGATTGAAATTGAAATTGAAAAAACTTCCTATCAATTTGAGAGTGAATGTCATCCTCATTCCAAATGAAAAAGAAAAATATTGGGAGAATTGGAAATTTGTCAACTGCGATGGAACAGCCCATACGTTCGGTCTGAGAGTCGAGGTACATTTAAGATATGTATTTTCGAATAAACGAGAGGGAGAGAGAGAAGCAATTCGATGTCAAATTGATTCGAACGTCTTCATTCTCGGACATTACGCCGTGAGTGGCGGTCTTCCGGAAGATTTCACTCCCTCACACCGATTTTTTACTCCCGACGTTACAGCCAAGAAAAAGCGAGAAAGTCATATAAACACGGACGAATATATTGCATTATTATATACAGATATACAGATATGGGGGAAGGTGGGGCGGGGGGCAAAATGAGCCAGTGGAGGCAAAATGGACACTTTCAAAATTACCGATATTTGTTTTAAAATTAGATAATGAGGGAATTATCATTAAAGTTAGCGTTAATATACCTTCATTGACTCATTCACGAAAAATCAGATCTAGATTGTGATATTTTCATGACAATTCCCAAGAGATGAAATTTGAAAAAAAAAAATCAATTGTAATTAACTCTTATTTGAATTAATACTTAATATCAATTAAGTATTATGGTAATCAACTGTTACTAAAATTAGGAGAATTTGAATAATCAATTCGAAATTCGTGTTGAATATTCAAATTATTCGAAAATTCGAATTATTCAAATAATTCAAATATTTTTTTTGCTCCTAAACTGATCGATTTCGATGAAGAAGTTATGTTAGTCTATTATATATTGAACTTGACGATAATATTTTTTTTTCACTACTGAAGTAATGAAAATTCAAAAAAAAAAACATAACGTTTAAAAGAAAGCTTTTTTACCAACCTTCTAATGAAATGTAAAATTTCAAATATTTTTTTATAGATATTATGAAAATATTTAATGAAAGTTATACTCTTTTTATTTATCTGGCATGAATGTCTCGCAAATTTTGAAAAAACTTTAACGACAATAAAAAAAGTCAATCGTTATCTTTAGTTTCTTCTCCTCAGTTTTAGCAATTATTGAATGGTAAATAAGAAATGATTTGTTTTTGTTATGATCGATAACTGTTTTTCAGCTTCTTTCTGAAATCTGACTTTATTTTCAGCCACTGACATTGGTTTATTCAATAATTTTGACAATGCAAAAATTTATTTGGGTTTTCATCATAAAAAGCTCCTTGCAATAACGCAGTCTTATTTTTTACTAGTATTTAGGGGTGTGTGAGTATTCGAGTTTCCAATCGAATAATTCGAACTATTCGAATGGACTTTCGAACTGAATCATTCGAACTACTCGAATTATTCGAACTATTCGAACTGAATAATTCAAACTATTCAAACTGAATAATTCAAACTACTCGAATTATTCGAACTATTGGAATTATTCAAACTATTCGAACTATTCGAATTATTCAAACTATTCGAACTACTCGAATTATTCGAACTATTCGAATGATTCAAACTATTCGAACTATTCGAATTATTCCAACTTTTCGAACTACTCGAATTATTCGAACTATTCGAATTATTCAAACTTTTCGAACTACTCGAATTATTCGAACTATTCGAATTATTCAAACTGAATAATTCAAACTACTCGAATTATTCGAACTATTCGAATTATTCGAACTACTCGAATTATTCGAACTATTCGAATCATTAAAACTATTCGAACTATTCAAACTATTCGGATTATTCGAACAATTCAAATTATTCGAATAGTTCGAACTATTTGAATAGTTCGAATTATTAGATTGCAAACGCGATTCGAATTATTCGATTCGATTCGTCTCGAATAATTCGTAAATTCGAATGTTCGCACCTAAATAAAATACTTCGAGCTGCGTTTTCTTCTTATGGTGTCCATTTTGCCCCACCATCTCCCCTCTCCCATATGTGCGGACGAAAGAAGAGATTTCATGAGATGTCGCTTCGAGAGTCGAGAAAAACGAGCGCGTGCGTGCGTTGTGTGCGTTTGCGTGCGAACGCGAATGATCGGGGCGCGAGAAACAACTCGCCACCGCGAATTTGCATTTACGACACGTGCGTAGGTGGCGCGAGCGTAACGCCGTCTTCTCTGTAATAGAGGGGCTGTTAAAAAAAAAAAAATTTGCTCGGACGAAATTTTCTTGCTCGTCGTACGACTCGCGGACGATCCGGACAAGTTTTGTTCGCAATCGAGCCCTTTATTCTTTTTTTTCTCTCTTAGAGAGACATAGAGAGGAATATAAAAAAAAAGGAAAGTGGATTTACTTCGAGGACTTTGCGACGTAATACAGCGAGAATTCAATGCGGAACAACGAGAAAGAGACAATTCATACAATTACTATTATTATTATTATTATTATTATTATTATTATTATTATTATTATTATTATTATTATTAATAATAATAATAATAAATAATTAATAATTTCAATAATTTGAATTATTATTATTATTATTATTATTGATAATAATAATAATAATAATTCAAATCATTGAAATTAAAAAATATCCTTTCGAGGATATATTCTTAAAGCTCTAAACTTTAAGAATATGCAAAAAAAAAAATTTCAAAATTTTCAGAATACCGTCTTAATTCAGCGCCGAATAGTCTCAAAATGATCCTGTTCACTTGAAATCGATTTTCTAACGATTCTCCTCGTTTAGATTTTTTTTTTGCATCTTCAAAGTCTCTCAGATCTTGGCAGATATATTGTGTCCCTCAAAAGCTGAAAAAACAGACACCATCGTTGTCCAATTCGCAAAGTGCTCTTCCTCCCTCTGGGAGAAAGGAAGATCGTCCTGCCCTCGAAATTGCTCCTTGTATACGGCAATTTGGCTCGCGTTACTGGCTCGAAAAATCAAGAAACTCGCCGTTCTCTCTATCCCTCTCACTTCTTTTTCGCGCCTCGTTACTCCAATTATCTCTCACGGAATGGCGTTGCGAAAGTACGAGTCAGTCTCAGCGGTGATGGAGAAAGAGGGAGAGGCAGATTTTACTGCCTCGTTTGTTGTACAATTTCGAAAATTCCTCCGACTCTTCAGCATCGTCTCTCTGTACGTGCAAAATCCATCGGGAGAGGATTTAGCTTTTTTTTTGCCTCTCGCGCGAGAGTTCGCGTCTCCTTTTCTCGTATTGCTCGGGATTCGTCGAAATATTCGGTAAACCTGTTTGCAGCTAAAAAACTATACGAGAAACGGGAGGCAAAAGGAGGGAGAGAGGAAGAGGGACTATTGGGGTGGAAAAGAAAGAAGATTGAGGGGGAAGAATGAGAGGGAGAAATGAGAGGGAAGAATAAGAGGGAAGAATGAGAGGGAAGAATAAGAGGGAAGAATGAGAGGGAAGAATGAGAGGGAAGAATGAGAGGGAAGAATGAGAGGGAAGAATGAGAGGGAGGAATGAGAGGGAGGAATGATAGGGAAGAATGAGAGGGAAGAATGAGAGGGAAGAATGAGAGGGAGGAATGAGAGGGAGGAATATAAGAGGGAAGAATGAGGGGGGAAAATGAGAGGGAGGAATGAGAGGGAGGAATGAGAGGGAAGAATGAAAGGGAAGAATGAGAGGGAAGAATGAGAGGAAAAAATTAGAGGAAAGAATGAGAGGGAAGAATAAGAGGGAAGAATGAGAGGAAAAAATTAGAGGAAAGAATGAGAGGGAAGAATGAGAAGGAAAAATGAGAGGGAAGAATGAGGAGGAAAAATGAGAGGGAAGAATGAGAGAGAAGAATGAAAGGGAAGAATGAGAGGGAAGAATGAGAAGGAAAAATGAGAGGGAGGAATGAGAGGGAAGAATGAGAGGGAGAGATGAGAGGAAGGAATGAGAGGGAAGAATGAAAGAGAAGAATGAGAGGGAAGAATAAGAGGGAAGAATGAGAGGGAGGAATGACAGGGAGGAATATAAGAGGGAAGAATGAGGGGGAAGAATGAGAGGGAAGAATGAGAGGGAGGAATGAGAGGGAGGAATGATAGGGAAGAATGAGAGTGAAGAATGAGAGGGAAGAATGAGAGGGAGGAATGAGAGGGAGGAATATAAGAGGGAGGAATATAAGAGGGAAGAATAAGGGGGGAAAATGAGAGGGAGGAATGAGAGGGAAGAATGAGAGGGAAAAATGAGAGGGAAGAATGAGAGAGAAGGATGAGAGGGAAGAATGAGAGGGAGGAATGAGAGGGAGGAATATAAGAGGGAAGAATGAGGGGGGGAAATGAGAGGGAAGAATGAGAGAGAAGAATGAAAGGGAAGAATGAGAGTGAAAAATGAGAGAGAGGAATGAGAGGGAAGAATGAGAGGGAAAAATGAGAGGGAAGAATGAGAGAGAAGGATGAGAGGGAAGAATGAGAGGGAGGAATGAGAGGGAAGAATAAGAGGGAAGAATCAAAGGGAAGAATGAGAGGAAAAAATTAGAGGAAAGAATGAGAGGGGAGAAAAAGAGGGAAAAATGAGAGGGAAGAATGAGGGGGAAACATGAGAGGGAAGAATGAGAGAGAAGGATGAGAGGGAAGAATGAGAGGGAAGAATGAGAGAGAGAAATGAGAGGGAGGAATAAGAGGGAAGAATGAGAGGGAAGAATGAGGGGGAAACATGAGAGGAAAGAATGAGAGAGAAGGATGAGAGGGAAAAATGAGAGGGAAGAATAAGAGGGAAAAATGAGAGAGAGAAGTGAGAGGGAGTAATGAGAGGGAAGAATGAGAGGGAAGAATGAGGGGGAAACATGAGAGGGAAGAATGAGAGAGAAGGATGAGAGGGAAGATTGAGAGGGAAAAATGAGAGGGAAGAATGAGAGAGAGAAATGAGAGGGAGGAATAAGAGGGAAGAATGAGAGGGAAGAATGAGGGGGAAACATGAGAGGGAAGAATGAGAGAGAAGTGTGAGAGGGAAGAATGAGAGGGAAAAATGATAGAGAGAAATGAGAGGGAGTAACGAGAGGGAAGAATGAGAGAGAAGGATGAGAGGGAAGAATGAGAGGGAAAAATGAGAGGGAAGAATGAGAGAGAGAAATGAGAGGGAGGAATAAGAGGGAAGAATGAGAGGGAAGAATGAGGGGGAAACATGAGAGGGAAGAATGAGAGAGAAGTGTGAGAGGGAAGAATGAGAGGGAAAAATGATAGAGAGAAATGAGGGAGTAACGAGAGGCAAGAATGAGGGGGAAACATGAGAGGGAAGAATGAGAAAGAAGGATGAGAGGGAAGAATGAGAGGGAAAAATGAGAGGGAAGAATGAGAGAGAGAAATGAGAGGGAGGAATAAGAGGGAAGAATGAGAGGGAAGAATGAGGGGGAAACATGAGAGGAAAGAATGAGAGAGAAGGATGAGAGGGAAAAATGAGAGGGAAGAATAAGAGGGAAAAATGAGAGAGAGAAGTGAGAGGGAGTAATGAGAGGGAAGAATGAGAGGGAAGAATGAGGGGGAAACATGAGAGGGAAGAATGAGAGAGAAGGATGAGAGGGAAGATTGAGAGGGAAAAATGAGAGGGAAGAATGAGAGAGAGAAATGAGAGGGAGGAATAAGAGGGAAGAATGAGAGGGAAGAATGAGGGGGAAACATGAGAGGGAAGAATGAGAGAGAAGGATGAGAGGGAAAAATGAGAGGGAAGAATAAGAGGGAAAAATGAGAGAGAGAATTGAGAGGGAGTAATGAGAGGGAAGAATGAGAGGGAAGAATGAGGGGGAAACATGAGAAGCAAGAATGAGAGAGAAGGATGAGAGGGAAGAATGAGAGGGAAAAATGAGAGGGAAGAATGAAAGAGAGAAATGAGAGGGAGGAATAAGAGGGAAGAATGAAAGGCAAGAATGAGGGGGAAACATGAGAGGGAAGAATGAGAGGGATAAAAACCAAAGCCATGAGAAACGATGAGGGGAGTCTTCATTAGACTCTGCTTAGCGTTTAAACACGTGCGCGATGATCTCGTTTAGGATGAATAAAGAAACGGAACGAGAGATGCATAAGAGCTTTTTGGCGAGAGGGAACGTTGGACAAGAAAAACATGGTTAAGGGGATAAGACGCGATGGCTGAGAACAAGAAACTCTCCTCTTCTGCTCGAGACGAAAGACGAGAGAAAGCGAATCTCGTCATTTCGACGAGACGAAAAGACGCTTCTTTAACTGCGTTGAGACCACGACTCTTCGGGTTTCGAGGTCTTCGTATTCAGTTTCTCACCGCAAGTCCTTCGGCAATTAGTACGCTTCTGCGTCGGTGAGAAAGATAATTAACGCTAACGGTGTTAATGAGACCGAGCTGAGGCGTCGAACGCAATTTCTCCCTTAGTTCTACGTCATTAGTCATGCACTTTGCGATTCAGATCAAGAGTTAATGTGCGAATATTCGAATTCACCAATTACTCGAGACGAACCGAATTGAATACTTTGAATCGAGTTTCGAATCGTTTGAATGGTTTGAATAGTTCGTATAATTCGAATCAGTAACAAAAATTGGTATTCATAATAATTTATAAAAAAAAAAAAAAAAAAATTCAAAAAAAAAATAGTATTTATTGAAATCCCAAGATCGGACTAGTCCTAAAAATTGTTGAATAGATAGATATTTAATACAAAAAATCAATAAAAAAATAAAAAATGACACTTTCAAAAACGCGATTTAAAGTTCAACACTCAAAAAACTCATTCAAAAACACGTCAAATATTTTTGCTGTATTTTTTCTGAAAAGGTCATAAAAAAACAGAAATTTTTAAAAAAAAACTTTTAATTTGGGCCATTATTAAAGAAGTTATGATCAAAATACCAAAAAAGAACGTTTTTTTTGTCAATTTAATATCTTCGGAACGGGTAATCAAAAAAATTTCAAAATTCAATAGGAAGGTACTTTCGATGGGTACTAAAAAATATAAAACAGCAAATTGAAATTTGCACATTGCTTCCTCATCTTTATCCATAGTTCACATAGTTTTCTTTAACACGCGGTATGGCGATTAAATTTGGCTTCCTCATAAAGGAAGCTTTTGAAAAATATTAGTAATTAATGTGCAAATTCGATCAATTTTCGCCAAATTTGATCGCGAACAAACCTTGATAGCTATACAAGTATTGTACAAAGTTTCTGTGAAATATATCGAAAATTGTGTAAGTTAAAGTGCTTGCGCTATTTTTCAAAAAATTCAAAATGTCATAAAATTTTAATCCCTCGATGGATTTTCGCCAAATTCAATACCAAACAACCTTAATAGCTATACTAATTCTGTACAAAGTTTGAGTGCAATATCTTGAAAATTGCAGAGGCTAGTGCGTTTACGCCATTCTGGCAAAAACGAAAAAAGTCGATAAAATCTGAACACCCGTTATAATTAAAAAAAAAAAAAATTCATAACGAAGAGCGATTCGTGCTCGACAAGTGTGCCAAATTTTAGCTTGATATCTCGAAGCGTTTTCGAGTTATTAATCATTTACATCTGAAACTCAGGATACATACATACACACACACGCGCACACACACATACACACACACACACATCCATCCGGACATTTTTTCTAAATATGATTTCTCGATGTTTTAGGACATTTTGAACATATTGGCATAAATATCGCGAAAAATTTTTTTTTTCACGAAAACAAAGCTTCCTTTATGAGGAAGCGAAAATTGAGGATGGAACGCCCCATATATATTGATAAAAAAGAAGAAATGAAGGGAGCG
>OX333077.1:39570102-39614398 GCA_946863875.1 Alloplasta piceator | reverse complement strand
ACCCTGCACCTTCGAGCCTCCCGACGACCTTTGCCGCAACCTGCAACCGTAAGCTCTCCTACTGAAACTCCACGGGTTTAACTATATACACACGTGAGCTTCATACTCTTGGGCTATATTTCCGAGAGACGCGAGAGTAAATTTATAGTTAGCCGTGGTTGTTATACACTTATCGGACTATTTGTACTGGATCCCTGACCAGAGGAGGAGAAGCCCTCTCCGTTCGGATCCTTTTACTCTCTCACGATGTCCCGCACTCAATATATTCACGCCCGCAGAACTGAATTCCGTATCTCCATGAATTATTCGAACCATTCGAATAATTCGAATGATTCGAATAATTCGAATAATTTTTTTTTGCTCCCACTCCCGAATTCTAAGAACTTAAGATCGATCTGAATATCAAACTTAAGATCAAACTTTCCATTTAACCTTAAGTTGGAACTCAAGATCGAACTTAAGTTCCAATTTACGATTAATCTTAAGCTTGAACTTGAGTGCCGATATTAGTTAATTCTTAAGTTCAAACTTTAGTGCGAACTTCAGATCGATCTCAAGTTCGAACTTAAACTTTGTTTGAAGTTTGATTTTGAGATCCATCTTGAACATGAAGTTAAGTTTGATCAAACTTAATATTTTGACAACTAATGCCAAAAAAACGGTCGAGGAAGGCGATGTAAGAAGTTTGATCGAACTTAAGTTGTAGTTCAGGATGGACATTAAGATCAAACTTAAAATACATCTTCAATTGCAGCTTAAATTCGATCTTAAGTTTGGTATTAAGATCGAGCTCAACATAGATCTTAAATTCCTAAAATTCCGGTCTTAAACTGATCGATTTCGATGAAGAAGTTATGTTGTTTTATCATATATTCAACTAAATCATAATTTTTCTTTAATAGCTCACTACTGAAGTAATGAAAATTTAAATAAAACATAACTTTCAAAAGAAAGTTTTATTACCACCTTTTTATTGAAAAGTAAAATTTAAAATATTTTTTTAGATATTAAAAAAATTAAATATTAGATAAATTTACAAATAAATTCAATACGCTGATTATTAGTCAATTGTAATTGAGCTTTTTAAAAAGTTTTACTCTTTTCATTTATCTGCAATATATTTCTCCCAAATTTTGAAAAAATATTAACGACAATAAAAAAAGTCATACGTTATCTTTAGCCCTTCCTTCTCAGTTTTAACAATTATAGAATGGTAAATAGGAAATGATTTTTTATTGTTACGATCGATGACTGTTTTTCTTTCTCGTTCTGAAATCTGGCTTTATTTTTAATTACTGACATTAACTTATTCAATAATTTCGACAATGCAAATATTTTTTGAGTTTTTCATAATAAAAAGCCATTGCTATAACATAGTCTCTTATTTTTTACTAGTATTTAGGGGTGTGCGAATATTGAAATTTACAAATTATTCGAGGCAATTCGAATTGAATAATTCGAATCGAACTACTCGAGACGAATTGAATCCAATAATTCGAATTGAATAATTCTAACTATCCGAATTACTCAAGCTATTCTAAGTATTCGAATTATGCAAACTTTTCAAATAATTTGAATCGAATAATTCGAACAATTAAAATTACTGGAACTATTCGGATTACTCGAATCACTCGAACTATTCGAATTATTCGAATAGTTCGAACCATTCGAATTATTCGAATTACTCGAATAGTTCGAACCATTCGAACTATTCGAATTACTTGAATAGTTCGAACCATTCGAATTATTCGAATTACTCGAATAGTTCGAATTATTCGAGACGAATTGAATCCAATAATTCGAATTGAATAATTCTAACTATCCGAATTACTCAAACTATTCTAAGTATTCGAATTATACAAACTTTTTGAATAATTCGAATCGAATAATTCGAACAATTAGAATTACTTGAACTATTCGAATTACTCGAATCACTCGAACTATTCGAATTATTCGAATAGTTCGAACCATTCGAATTATTCGAATTACTCGAATAGTTCGAACCATTCGAATTACTTGAATAGTTCGAACCATTCGAATTATTCGAATTACTCGAATAGTTCGAATTATTCGAGACGAATTGAATCCAATAATTCGAATTGAATAATTCTAACTATCCGAATTACTCAAACTATTCTAAGTATTCGAATTATACAAACTTTTTGAATAATTCGAATCGAATAATTCGAACAATTAGAATTACTTGAACTATTCGAATTACTCGAATCACTCGAACTATTCGAATTATTCGAATAATTCGAACCATTCGAATTATTCGAATTACTCGAATAGTTCGAATTATTCGATTCGTCTCAAATAATTCGTAAATTTGAATATTCGCACACCCCTAATTAATAACTAAGCCAATTGTTATCGTATAACAATTTTAAAAAAAGCTAATTTTTTCTCTTTGCGCGCTCTTCAAAGCGATTTATTATTCTCTCTCTTCGAAAGTCTGTCGTATTATTATCATTATTATTCACGAGTTCAATGATCATTTAGTTATTTCGGCAAGATCATAATTTTTCTGAAATGTTCAAAGTATCTTTGCATGCATTTTAAATAATTTTCATGCATTTTTTTCTTTCATGAATTTGCCTTACACCTGGAATTACACTGACATTTATCAGAAAGGCAAAGATGCGTTTTGAGAGACAAAAAAAATGAGAGTTTCGGAATAAGAAAATTTCAAGCCACTGCAAATAATATTGCACTGCACTGCATGCGAATTACGGATATACTTTTTCGGATATGAGGGAAATTTGTAATTTATTCTCTCGGTGTAATTGCACGGGAATGCAGTCGGGAGTTTCTTGGATCTTGCCTGAGTTCGTTGTTTGCACATTCTCAATGGTATAGATTCGAGGTAACGGGTTCAAGGTTGAAACTCACGCTATCGAAAGGGACTGATATAGAATCTCGAGGAAGAGAAACGTGCATGTGTATCACGTGCGTCGATGCACTTACGACTATCCGGTGTAAAAGATCGTCGGCGTATGTTTGCAGGAATACCAACATTTTCCAAACACGTGATCGTCTATCTTTCCTCGCTCTCTTTGCTCATATATTCGCGTATACGAAGAATTCCTGGCCAAATCGGTAAATTAAAACCTCCCTTGAACTTAAGATCGAACTTAAGTTCCAATTCAAGATTAATCTTAAGCTTGAACTTAAGTGTCGACATGAGTTCTTAAGATATATCTTGCGATCGAACTTAAGATCAAACTTTCCATTGAACTCAAGTTGGAACTCAAGATCGAACTTAAGTTCCAATTTAAGATTAATCTTAAGCTTGAACTTAAGTGTCGACATGAGTTCTTGAGATGTATCTTGAGATCGAACTTAAGATCAAACTTTCCATTGAACTCAAGTTGGAACTCAAGATCGAACTTAAGTTCCAATTTAAGATTAATCTTAAGCTTGAACTTAAGTGTCGACATGAGTTCTTAAGACGTGTCTTGAGATCGAACTTAAGATCAAACTTTCCATTGAACTCAAGTTGGAACTCAAGATCGAACTTAAGTTCCAATTTAAGATTAATCTTAAGCTTGAACTTAAGTGTCGACATGAGTTCTTAAGATCTATCTTGAGATCGAACTTAAGATTAAACTTTCCATTGAACTCAAGTTGGAACTCAAGATCGAACTTAAGTTCCAATTTAAGATTAATCTTAAGCTTGAACTTAAGTGTCGACATGAGTTCTTAAGATGTATCTTGAGATCGAACTTAAGATCAAACTTTCCATTGAACTCAAGTTGGAACTCAAGATCGAACTTAAGTTCCAATTTAAGATTAATCTTAAGCTTGAACTTAAGTGTCGACATGAGTTCTTAAGATGTATCTTGAGATCGAACTTAAGATCAAACTTTCCATTGAACTCAAGTTGGAACTCAAGATCGAACTTAAGTTCCAATTTAAGATTAATCTTAAGCTTGAACTTAAGTATCGACATGAGTTCTTAAAATCTATCTTGAAATCAAACTTAAGATCAAACATTCCATTGAACTCAAGTTGGAACTTGAGATCGAACTTAAGTTCCAACTTAAGATTAATCTTAAGCTTGAACTTAAGTGTCGACATGAGTCCTTAAGATCTATCTTGAGATCAAACTTAAGATCAAACTTTCCATTGAACTCAAGTTGAAACTTGAGATCGAACTTGAGTTCCAATTTAAGATTAATCTTAAGCTTGAACTTAAGTGTCGACATGAGTTCTTAAGATCTATCTTGAGATCAAACTTAAGATCAAACTTTCCACTGAACTCAAGTTGGAACTTGAGATCAAACTTAAGATCAAACTTTCCATTGAACTCAAGTTGGAACTTGAGATCGAACTTAAGTTCCAATTTAAGATTAATCTTAAGCTTGAACTTAAGTGTCGACATGAGTTCTTAAGATCTATCTTGAGATCAAACTTAAGATCAAACTTTCCATTGAACTCAAGTTGAAACTTGAGATCGAACTTGAGTTCCAATTTAAGATTAATCTTAAGCTTGAACTTAAGTGTCGACATGAGTTCTTAAGATCTATCTTGAGATCAAACTTAAGATCAAACTTTCCATTGAACTCAAGTTGGAACTTGTGATCGAACTTGCGTTCCAATTTAAGATTAATCTTAAGCTTGAACTTTCCATTGAACTCAAGTTGGAACGTAAGATCGAACTTGAATTCCAATTTAAGATTAACCTCAAGCTTGAACTTAAGTGTCGACATGAGTTCTTAAGATCTATATAGAGATCGAATTTAAGATCAAACTTTCCATTGAACTCAAGTTGGAACTACAGATCGAACTTAAGTTCCAATTTAAGATCAATCTCAAGCTTGAACTTAAGTGCCATCATAAGTTCATACTTGAGTTCAAACTTTAGTACGAACTTCAGATCGATCTTAATTTCAAACTTGAATTTGAGTTGAAGTTTTAACTTCATATCTATCTTGAGCTTGAATTTAAGTTCGATCGAATTTCATTATTTTGACAACCAATGTCAAAAAACACGGTCGAGAGAGGCGATGAAAGAAGTTTGATCGAAGTTCAAGCTCAAGATCGATTTTAAGATCAAACTTCAAACACAATTTAAGTTCGAACTTAAGATCCATCCGAAGTTCGTACTAAAGTTTGAATTTAAGTATGAACTCGTGATGATACTTAAGTTCCAGCTTGAGTTCTATGGAAAGTTTGATCTTAAATTTGATCTTGAGAACCTAAAATTTGGGCCTTGGATTTCATCGCCTAGTTTTTCATGCGTTTTAACTTCCTCCCAAAATTACCCTTGGTTCAAGAAATAGAGAATCTTTTAGCAAAGGACTTCCTACTATTTTTCGATGGATAAAGATTTTTTTCTATTTTTTTTAAGGTCAAATGTTTGAATTGAATTCTTCAAAATACATTCGAATTTTCATTTTTCAAAACGCATCTTATTAACACATTCAGAATTATTTCCAGTATTAAATTATAAATTTAATTCAATTATGATCATAATTAAATTCGCTCCCAAGTAGTTCAATGATTTTAAGTGTGAAATGCTTGAAATAATTTGTAATTTGATGGATCTCCATTACAATATGCCAAATTATTTTTTTTCGAATCGATCCTCTCTTTGCTACTGCTGAAAGTGAAGCATAACAAAATTCTATTGAATTAATAATAATTAGTAATTAATAATGTAATGTGTAATTTAATTATTTAAGTATAATAGCCAGCATTTATCTCTGGATAGATATTTTATGGCTACGATGTTGAAAAAGTAGTTTCTACTCGAAGCTACTTCTTAAAATGTGTTTAAAGTTTTTGGTTTCAAATTTTATTTGTGAGAACTTATTTTTCACGGTGAAAACTTTCGGAATATGAAAAAAATGATTTATTTAAATTTGACGAGTGGAATATTGTCTTTAGGAAGTATTCTGGTCGAGAATTTTAGAAAAATCATTTTTTTTGCATATTTTTAAAGTTCCGATCTTTCAAAATATGTCCTCGGAAGGAAATTTTGCAACTCCAATAATTTACGGAGTTACAATTAAAAGAATTGTAAATTACAATAAATTTATGTAAAAAAGATGAATAAAGTGCAAAACGTACTTGAATCGTAATTCTTAATGTTGATTATTATAATTTACAAATGAAATATGTGAGAGAAGTTAAATTATTTATTTTAACATGATAATATTTTTTCAAAAATCAATAACATGTTAATAAAAAAATATTAAACAATCGAAGGGGATCACCGACAAAACGTCGTTGAATTTACATGGAATGACCCATATATATAAATAAATAAAATAGATAAATAAATATAAACAAATATAACAACTATTTGTAATATATCATATAATAATTTATAATATAGAATGAGTATAAATAAATATAAACATATTTATAAATATTAATCACTATATTTAAAAAAAAAAATATGTTTTTTTTTTTTTTTATGAAGCTTCCGTCTCAAATGAAAGGAAGGAAGGAAGTAAGCGAGGAAGGGTCAGGATTCAGGAGGGAGCGAATTCGCGAGGAATGCCTCATACATGTTTATACACAGGTGAATTCCATGCGGCAACCCTGGGCTTTATGCGCGAATAACCGAAGGCAAAGTTCAAGGCGGATCGTTTCGACGGCGTTCCTCATCTATACATTACAGGATAAAAAGATTCTCGGGCGCACTTGCATCGTTCTCCATCGCAACCTCGCTTGTCGGTCCGTCGATTCGCGTGTCAGCAAGATATACCCTCACGTGCTCGTCTCCTCAAACATAAAATTTTCTTTCTACCTCTGACTCAAGTTTTTTTTTGTCTCCCAATAATCAAAGCAATCTCAATGTTGGTTTTGATGCACATTCTGCCAGTCTCGAGCAAAACGTAACCTCGGTTTCGTACCGATACTTTCAAAATTCAAGAAGGCTTAAATTGCCGCCAAGATTAATGGCTTCGTCGTATAGAGTCCTGAAAATACTCGTTCCGAAATATTGGAAAGTGTCGCTGGTGCATTTGGAAGTAAAAAAGTAGAGGTTTGCGAATATTCGAATTTACGAACTATTCGAGACGAATCGAATCGGGTAATTGAAATCGAGTTTCGAATCGAGTAGTTCGAATAATTCGATTCAATCAGTTCGAATAATTCGAATAGTTCAATAGTTCGAACTATTCGAATAGTTCAATAGTTCGAACTATTCGAATAGTTTAATAGTTCGAACTATTCGAATAATTCAAATAGTTCGAATAATTCGATTTGAGACTCGATTCGAATAATTCGAATGGTTCGAATGATTCGAATAATTTGGATAGTTCGGATAATTCGGATAGTTCGAATAATTCGAATGGTTCAAATAATTCGAATGATTCGAATAATTCGAAAAGTTAGAATGATTCGAATAATTCGAATAATCTGAATGGTTTGAATGATTCGAACAATTCGTATAGTTCGACTAATTCCGATAGTTCGAATAATTTGAACGATTCGAATAATTCGAACAATTCGTATAGATCGAATAATTCGAAAAGTTCGAATGATTCGAATAATTCGAACAATTCGAATTGTCCGAATAATTCAAATAATCCGAATGGTTTGAATGATTCGAACAAATCGGATAGTTCGACTAATTCTGATAGTTCAAATAATTCGAATGATTGGAATAATTTAAACGATTCGAATAATTCGAAAAATTCGAATGATTCGAATAATTCGAACAATTCGGATAGTTCGAATAATTTGAAAAGTTCGAATGATTCGAATAATTCGAACAATTCAAATGATTCGAATAATTCGAACAATTCAAATGATTCGAATAATTCGAACAATTCGGATATTTCGAATAATTCGAAAAGTTCGAATGATTCGAATAATTCGAACAATTCGAATTGTTCGAATAATTCAAATAATCCGAATGGTTTGAATGATTCGAACAATTCGGATAGTTCGACTAATTCCGGTAGTTCGAATAATTCGAATGATTCGAATAATTCGAATGATACGAATAATTGGAACGATTCGAATAATTTGAACGATTCGAATGATTCGAAAAGTTCGAATGATTCGAATAATTCGAACAATTCGGATAGTTCGAATAATTCGAAAAGTTCGAATGATTCGAATAATTCGAACAATTCAAATGATTCGAATAATTCGAATGGTTCGAATAACTCGAATCGAATATCACTATCGGGCTTTCAGTGAGCCTACATTATTATCTCCAATTGTTCGGTTCTTTGGACCAGCAAAATGGTCTCACAACGATGATCATACTTGGTCATCCTCTTCTCCGAAACTTATGTTCCCTCCTCCTGACCTCCGCGCTCTCTCTAAAGAGGGCAAGGTACACAAAGAGGAATAAAAAGTCAGCAGCTCCGACTTCGTGGTCCATATATCGACTCCATCGCTGATGGGTCATTTTTGACCCATCGGATTCTTCATTACGCTGGATCTCGCCTTCTAAAATTACAATTCTTTATTACCATCATTCCTCTATACTCTCATTGACACGGCCCAAAGTCCGATTAATCACGATGAGATCGACGCGTTAGGATTTAATTTTCTCCCATTCTTTCCTCTTTCGTATCGTCATTCCTCGCGACGCCGTGAGGCGTTTCTTAATTAGCGAGGAATTAATCGAGCACCTGTGTCTCTGTGCCCGACGCCGCGATGCGAGAATCTTCTCGCTCTCTCGCTCTCTCTCTCTCTCTCTCTCTCTCTCTCCTCCTATCTCCCTTTGTCAATGACTCTACCAGAGGAAACAAGCTTTGCCAATCGCTTTTGATACCAGTTTGTTCGTCTGTCTTTCCACTCAGAGGAGCAACAACAGCTGCTCGGTAAGGAGCTCGCCTCCAGGCATCAGACAACGTACACCTTCTATGATTCTTCAAGGCGTCCATTTTTTTTTTTTTTTAAATCATAAGCCACATTGAACCGGGTCTATAATCATCATCATCATCATCATCATCATCATCATCATCAACGTTGAAATTCCCCGACGAATAACATTCCTGAATCCTGTCATCTCTCGCGATCCTCCTTTCGCCATTATAACACAAACACACATTACAAGTACACACAAACACAGGTACACATATGGTCAACTCCGTGTCGAACCTACCGGGAAGTAATCAAGAGGAATCCCAAAGTGCCGATGCTGCCAGTAGCGAGCCAACAAAATGGCAATGGCAAAGAATGATCATTGTCCCCTCCATCTTGTAATGCATCTTCTCTCTCCCGCCATCTTTTCTCACAGTGGAAAAACTGAAGCATGAAATTCTTCGTGTCTTGAACATTGTCGTCCCTTTTTGTGGGTTTGAGGAAGCTTCTGACTCCAAGCATGGGACATTTTTGACCAAACTCCCGAATGTTCAATTCTGGTTCAGTTTCATCGCACAAAAAGTTTCACTGCTCTTTTAAAAACGAAGGTATTTCAATTCAACAAGCGGCGTTTCGAAGAGGATATATCTTGCTTAATTTTCCTTTTTCTGAACAATTTTTCTGATTTTTTTTTTTGAAACATGGTTGTTTTTTACTTTTTTTTTGCATTTTCATTTTGGCACACCATCCATAAATTTTTTGAAAATTGATTTTTCACATGCAAAACTTGTGGAGGGAAGTATAAGCTTTAATTTCGTTTTTTAAAAAGTGATGTATGATTTTTTTTCGCAAAAATATTCAGACTTTTGCAAAAAACGACCATATTTATGAAACTAAGCGTAACTCTAAAACTACTGGGTTTTTTGTGAAATCACTAGAAATGTAAAAAGTTGCGAATAATTATTTTGGATCTAGTAAAATTTTTTCAGAATTTTTTTTCAATTTTTTTTTTTCAAAAATATCGTTTTGACAAAAGAAATTTCGAAAATTTTTGAATAATCAAAAAATGTAAAAAAAAAAAAATGTTTTTTTGAGAGACAGTCCAAACGTGCGAAAAAAATCAGCGATAAAATTGGATGGATTTGAGGATTTACCGGTTAATCGAAGAATGCCTCATATATGATACCCTTAAGTTCCATCATTGCCTTATTGCAATCGACATTTTCCGAAAGAGCAGAACTTTGCAGAATTTGCTCGTGTATTCTCACGAGACTAAAAAATAAATTATTATAGCTCGGCCCGACGATGAAAACATTGCCGTGGAATTCGAATGAACGACCGGGGATCTCTTGGCCTGGATTGCCCTCTCAAATGGCCAATCTCCCTCCTCGATCCTCGCCACTCTTCCTTCTCGATACTACCGATCGAGAATTCTTGCTCAGAGATTTTGCGAACAATTCCCTCTCACGAAGCCTCACGAAGAGAAATAGTTTTGCTACGACAGCACATTGCATGCTAACATAGTGACAGCAAACGTAGTTTGCTGCACCCGTGCGTGAAAATTCTAGGAAAGCCTTGACTCAAGTCGGGACCTCGTCAGGCTTGGACGTGGATGCCCTGTCAGGAATTGCACTTACACGGCCAGGTTGGGTCCCGACAGGGCAATGCCAAGGTTGCCAGGCCTATTTACAATATGGCTGACCCAAGGCAACCCATTGAGGACCTTGTCGGGCTTAAACGTGGATGCCCTGTCATAAATTGCCATAACAGCGCCAGGTTGGGCCGTGCAAGGGCAATGCCAAGGTTGCCAGGCTTACTTATAATATGGCTGACCTGAGGCAACCCGTTGAGGACCTTGTCGGGCTTCGATCGGGCACCCCATATTTAAAGGAGTCGGTATAATTACAACAGAACCAAATCGGACCCAAATAGGGTGAAAGTATCGGAGCCCTAATTATTTCAAACACGACACTGACGAGGCAACCCTTTGAGGACCCAATCGGGCTTCACGGGCAGTTAGTTCCGAGACTCGCCATGAGATGTCGCATACGGCGTGCGCTATCTTCTATACGGAATATGCAAATGGTATACTTATATAACCAAAGTGGGAGCACGGGTTGTATTCGATACCGCAAAGTCAGGCCTCTCAGGAAGTCATGCCTCGAGGGAAGTCATATCGCAAGATTTCTACATAGATATAATAATATATACGTGCCAAGTACGTCTTTCGGACATCACGTCAATTGTCCCGTGATGGTGATGGGATGGTCCCATGGGATTCCCATGGGCTCCAAAGTGTCCGCAGTGATTATCGGAATGGGATCGTCCCAGTGTCGTCCCGGGAGGTCTTCGGGACGTCTCTTGGACTGCAAATACAGCAGAGTGGAGATATCGATAAGATGTTATCGAGACTTCTTAAAGACGTCACCAAGATATTCCAGAATTATCAGACACAGCAATAATGCGTCCCAAGTACGTCTGTCGGACATCACGTCAATTGACTCAATCGTCCCGGGATGGTAATGGGATGGTCCCATGGGATTCCCATGGGCTCTGAAATGTCCGCGGTGATAACCGCAATAGTATGGTCCCACTGCTGTCCTGGGATGTCTTTGGGATGTCTTCGGGACGTCTCTTGAAATGGCAACACAGCAGTGGATAATTATTTTTATTTCGATTTAATATTAATTAATTTCAATTAATTAATTAAATTTCAATAAAATGGGTACAGTACAGAGGGAGACAACAAGTACTCCTTGTAATGTGGCCTCTTTTGAGGTCTGACTCCTTTCGGTGTCAAATGTCCGTGTTCACACTCGGCTATATAAGCATTCTATTTGCGTGATCCGTATGTGAGAGCCTTCGCCATCTCGCGGCGAGTCTGGAACTAACGCCGTGGAATGGCTGACCTCCTATAGACATCTTTAAGAGAGTCCGCTTCATTGGGCTTCCAGTCAAGGGCCCGAAGTAAGTTAGGGAAAACTGATCGGGGCCTAGTCGGGGCCTCAATCAGATTCACGAACGGGAATTTGATTGAGGCTGCTCTCCGTGCTGCGTTTGTGAGAGGGAAGAAACGAGCAAAGCGCCTCCGTCGGCGATGAGAAAAGCAGCGAAGGGCTTAACTGCCCTCGTGCTCGCGTAAACGCCTTTAATTGGCGGCTACTTGGGCCCATTGGGAGGCTCACTTATTTTTTCAGAGACGACAACGACGGCGAACGACGACGATCTTGGTGGAAACACGTCAGAGATAGCCTCGAGTGTCCGTCGCTCCGTTCTCTTTTCTCAGCCCTCTCATTTTTTGCCTCCTTCAAACTGTTTTCCTCGACTCAAGGCTAAAACTCACACACGTGCGCCAACTTGATGCCAATTTTTTTCTTACCCCCCTTTTTTTATTCCCTCTCATCTCTCTTTCAATTCTCTCTCACGTTTACGCCACTACCTTGTCACTCTTTGTCACAGGAATTTTTTTAAACTTGAAAGCCGACAGCGATAACATTTCAGAGAGGAAGAAGGAGGTCGTCACCATCTCATAGCTGCTAAAAGCCCGAGGGCAACGAGGAAACAGCGGATTTTCTCCCTTGACGATGACTTGTCTGTGACGAGACTGTGAAGTTTTTTCTTCTCAGATTGCGGTCTCTCTGTGACTTCGGGCGTGGTTTCGATCTGTCTCTGTTATCTCAGAAATACAGGTTTCAATTTTTTTAAAAATTTGACCTCGAAATTACCTTGAAGGTCATCGTCAAGGTCACTAGTAAATGCCCCTTAAAATTAATAACTTTGGTCCTTACGAAAAATTTGAAAAGCATCGTTTTCCAGAGGTATCCGTAGCTTGTTTAAGTCTAATTGACTTTAGAGGACCTTGAAGGTCAAAATTTACCTTCACGTGAGTACATAATTGAACGTGAAATTTTCCGCACTTTTGATTCCTGATGTCAATAAAGGACGTTTATATTATTATTGAAACACTGGTTTTAAATCTCTAAAAGATAAAAAAAATGTTATCCTTTGGCCGGGGTCAAGGATCAGCGAAAGTAGATGAGCAAATGGACAGGGTTCATAGCGCCAAAAAATATTTTGTTTTCTATTGATTTTTATTCACATCAAAGGGGCTTTATCGAAGGGGAATTGACTGCTGATCACGAATATGCATTAATAAAGAAGAAATTTCTACGAGAAATAGGCGAAAACCCCGTTTTCATGCATTTGAAGGTTCAAGCTAAGAAAATTAGAGGTTGGAGAGAGCTGAATTGACGAAAGTGTTTTTAGTATATCGTTAAGATACAAGCCGAATTATGTTAACACAGAGAAAAATAATCTGTTAAAAATTACCGTGGTGTACTATAATCGTGATGTGCAAGACACGTAATGCAGTATTTTTAGATGCATGTTACAAAAATTATGGGTTTTTATGAAAAAATTTAAAATATGACGACAAACTTTTTTGATAAAGTATAGCGTACACCCACAAAAACGATCTAGTACATTTAACTAAATCCTAGTCAAGCCAAATAATTATTTTTAGTTGTAGGCCGGCCTAATACAACTCTATTTATGTCAACGATTTTTTTTTTTTTTTTTTTTTTTTTTAATGACCCACTAGGAAAATATATTGCGATCTAATAAATTTTTATTTAATATTAATAAATATTATATCAAACTGAACATGTATTTGAATGAAATAATTTTTTTTTAAATATTTACACAATATATATTTTTAAACATTTCAATCTTTGAATGTATAGCTACACATAATATGAAATCTACAATTTCGTAAAGCTTCGTCTTTTCTTTAACAGAAGGGAAAAGAAAAAAGACCCTTTTTTATAGGAATCCTTTCCGGGGATTCGACCATCTTGCGTTTTGCCGTAACGTTCAATGTATTAAATATCTGTACTGAAAAATAAGGATATCAAACATAGATGAGCTTGGAAAGTATATAGGCGTCGAGAGGCAGGTTCGCTTGTGCGAGAGGTAGCCACCTGGCGGATTTTTGGGGTACTGTAAAATCTACAGATATGATCGGATGAGATTACGGGTGAAAAGGTACACTGTAAAAAATGTTATTAAATTTAATATACTAAAGTATATTAAATTTCAAAAACAAGTATATGAAATCGAAATTAATATACAAGATATCGGAAAATTAACAATTTCATCTTAAATTTAATATTTGTATATTAAAATTAAAAGAGTGAGCATTGAAAATTAATATACCCGTTCATGAAAATAGTTTTTGTATACTTTTTCGCAATTTTCAAATACATTATTGAAAATTAAAACACTTATTTCTTAAAATTGCAATCAACCATTGAATTTTTTTTTCAATATCGTAATGGAATTTAATATACAGTATAGGGAATTTCAATAACAAGTATACGAACTCGAACTTAATATACATGGTATTGGAAAATTAAGAATTTCATCTTAAATTTAATATTTGGATATTAAAATTAAAAGATGAACGTTGAAAATTCAAAACCCCGTATAATAAAATGGTTTCTATATGCTTTTTCGCCTTTTTAAGATACGTTATTGGAAATTAATACACTTATTTTCCAAAATTACAATCAACGTCAGCGGCCGTGCTAGTTGACGCATCCACCGCTATGCGTCGCATGCGCTCGGACCTCTGTGCCCAAGCGAAATAGGCGTATGACGGTATTATATACCGGACGGCCAGCGTGTCCAATATACTTACTTGATGCAGAGGTTATACCGTGATGATTAAGGCGGTTCCTCCAGGGCGAAGCTCTTTCATTGCACTTTCGGTCGAGCTGACCCTTGCGAATATCCCTAATGTGGATATCTCGGGCGTACAATTTTAGTTGCACTGCAAGAAATTTTTGTATTAAATTTAATAAAAAAAATGTGAAGTTTTTATGCATATACAGGATACTAAATTTCATATATAATGTGTGCAGTAATATTCCAATATAAGTATATGAAAAATCAAATAACTTCTTTTAATTTTAATGTACAAAAGAATATTAATTTTCATATCTTTTTTCACGATTCTGCTTTAAAAATCATACTATGTATTGGAATTTTAATTAAATTTAATACAAACAT
Source organism: Alloplasta piceator (assembly GCA_946863875.1). Classification (NCBI taxonomy): domain Eukaryota; kingdom Metazoa; phylum Arthropoda; class Insecta; order Hymenoptera; family Ichneumonidae; genus Alloplasta; species Alloplasta piceator. Next base: position 39,599,551 of record OX333077.1, on the reverse strand, counting down.
TTTTTACAGTGTAGAACAATATCTTACTGGTTCCTCCCATAGACGTTCATAGGACATACCATCTTGGCAGGACACGAATGGGACTATCTCGGGATGGTCCCGGGATCAATTTTGCTGTGTGGGTTAATAAAAAAAACTTTATCAAGCATAATAAGTACTTTATTTCACCTGTATCTTTTTCCAAAAATCAATCTATGAACTAATTAATAATCACTATGTGTCAGATAATTATAAATAGAAGCTCCTGTGTAAAGTATTTTTTTTCGATATTTCTCAACACGGATAACTAAAATATGGAAATTGAAAAATTAAAAAAAATGTTTATCCCATCGTTATCCCATTATTTATTTGAGCTTAAAATTTGTGGAAGGAATGGAAGTTTTTTATAACGAATTGTTAAGAAAATCAATAGGTACGTATTTTTTCGTAAATCAACAATTTATATTTAAAACTTCAAAATCTTATAAAAAAACGATTTGAAAAATGTTTACGATATTTTGTTTACCAAAGTATGCTTAAAAACAAAAATTTTGAAAAAAATCATTCCATTTGGCACATTTTTCGCAAAGTTATGGACGTTTAAAAAAAAAGTAACATAATTTTTCGAAAAATTGATATCTTGAAAACGGTTCGACAAAAGAATTGGAAAAAATGAGATAGTGACGATCTCCCTCTTTCTGTCTTGAATTTTATGAAAGTTGGCATTATATCGAGCACGCGCACGTGTGTGAGTTCGTTTTTAAGCATCGAGTTAAGGAAAACAGTTTGAACGAGGAAAAAAACGAGACGACTGAGATAAGAGAACGGTACGAAGCGACAACAGGAAAAAAATGTTCCTACAAAAGTTGTTAGTTTTGGCCTGACAAATTTTTTACTGAAATAAAAAAAAATCATGTTTCCCTTTTCAAAAGACATGTTGTCCATCTTAAGACCGCCATTTTAAATTATGGACCGAAATTTTTTTTTTAACGTCCCCCTTTGAACCCTAAAAGTTTAATTGTACAAAGAGGAACATACACCTATTTCGCTTGGGCGCAGAGGTCCGAGCGCATGCGACGCATAGCGGTGGATGCGTCAACTAGCACGGCCGCTGACGTTGATTGTAATTATGGAAAATAAGTGTATTAATTTCCAATAACGTATCTTAAAAATGCGAAAAAGTATATAGGAACCATTTTAATATACGGGGATTTGAATTTTCAACGTTCATCTCTTAATTTTAATATCCAAATATTAAATTTAAGATGAAATTGTTAATTTTCCAATACCATGTATATTAATTTCGAGTTCGTATACTTGTTATTGAAATTCCCTATACTGTATATTAAATTTCATTACGATATTGAAAAAAAATTTCAATGGTTGAATGCAATTTTAAGAAATAAGTGTTTTAATTTTCAATAATGTATTTGAAAATTGCGAAAAAGTATACAAAAACTATTTTCATATACGGGTATATTAATTTTCAATGCTCACTTTTTTAATTTTAATATACAAATATTAAATTTAAGATGAAATTGTTAATTTTCCGATACCTTGTATATTAATTTCGATTTCATATACTTATTTTTGAAATTTAATATACTTTTGTATATTAAATTTAATAACATTTTTTACAGTGTACTTAAGATTAATATTGGATGTCTTGATGATATCCGGTCGCAACCATAATTAGACGATCCCAACGCACTCTCTTATAGACGTCTACAACGACGTCAGTTTTTTACAACTATAAAAGAAAATCGATCAGTATGTGTTTTTTGTAAATTAACCATTTATGTAAAAAACTTGAAAATCTTATAGAAATACGCTCATATTCCATGTGCGGAAAAGATTCTGTCGCTTAAAGATGGTTTCGCCGCAAGTATTTTTTTTTCGCTCCATAGACAGAAAATTTTGCGCTCATAGGATATCAGTGAAATACGTTCAATTTTGTCTCTAATATTCTTTTATGTCGAAAAAAAAAAGAATGTAGCTAGCAGAGATTCTCGATATAGAGCGAAAAAAATACTTATCGTTGGGTCATCTTTTGTGCGACAGAAATTGTTCCGCACATGGAATATGAGCGAAATTCACTTCTTAATATCTCTCATATTATAAAACGGAAAAAGAAAATTTCAACTGACAGACATTCTTGATATAGAGCGAAGAAAAAAAAATACTTATCGCGGAGTCGTGTTTTGAGCGACATAAATTTTTCCGCACATGCAATATAAGTAAGATATTGTTACTTACCTATATCTCTAATATACTTTAACCTTGAAAGAAAATATTTCAACTAGCAGAAATCCTCGACATAGAAGGATTCTATGATTCTTCAAGGCGTCCATTTTTTTTTTTTTTTTTTTTTTTTTTTTTTTTTTTTTTAAATCATAAGCCACATTGAACCGGGTCTATAACCATCATCATCATCATCATCATCATCAACGTTGAAATTCCCCGACGAATAACATTCCTGAATCCTGTCATCTCTCGCGATCCTCCTTTCGCCATTATAACACAAACACACATTACAAGTACACACAAACACAGGTACACATATGGTCAACTCCGTGTCGAACCTACCGGGAAGTAATCAAGAGGAATCCCAAAGTGCCGATGCTGCCAGTAGCGAGCCAACAAAATGGCAATGGCAAAGAATGATCATTGTCCCCTCCATCTTGTAATGCATCTTCTCTCTCCCGCCATCTTTTCTCACAGTGGAAAAACTGAGGCATGAAATTCTTCGTGTCTTGAACATTGTCGTCCTTTTCTGTGGGTTCGAACAAGCTTCTGACTCCAAGCATGGGACATTTTTGACCAAACTCCCGAATGTTCAATTCTGGTTCAGTTTCATCGCACAAAAAGTTTCACTGCTCTTTTAAAAACGAAGGTATTTCAATTCAACAAGCTGCGTTTCGAAGAGGATATATCTTGCTTAATTTTGCTTCTTCTGAACAATTTTTCTGATTTTTTTTTTGAAACATGGTTGTTTTTGACTTTTTTTTTTGCATTTTCATTTTGGCACACCATCCATAAATTTTTTGAAAATTGATTTTTCACATGCAAAACTTGTGGAGGGAAGTATAAGCTTTAATTTCGTTTTTTAAAAAGTGATGTATGATTTTTTTTCGCAAAAATATTCAGACTTTTGCAAAAAACGACCATATTTATGAAACTCAGCGTAACTCTAAAACTACTGGGTTTTTTGTGAAATCACTAGAAATGTAAAAAGTTGCGAATAATTATTTTGGATCTAGTGAAATATTTTCAAAATTTTTTTTCAATTTTTGTTTTTTTTTTCAAAAATATCGTTTTGACAAAAAGAAATTTCGAAAATAAAAATTTTGGAGCAAATTCTGAAAAAATTCCATTGAAACCAGAATAATTATATGCAACTTTTTTCTCTCTCAGTGATTTCACGAAAACCCAGTAGTTTCAAAGTTACGCTACGATTCATAAATATGGTCGTTTTTTGCAAAAAATTGAATATTTTTGCGAAAAAAAATCGTACAAAACTTTTCAAAAAACGAAATTGAAGCTGACACTCCACTCTACAAGTTGTTTATGTGAAAAACAGTTAAAACAAATATTCATGAGTCGTGCGCCAAAATTTCAGTTCTAAAAAAAATAGCCAAAAAAGACCTTGTTTCAAAGAGCGTAACGGGTTGGAAAAAATTCGAAATTTTTTTTCGAAAAAAGCGAAAGGAACTTGAATATGTCCCCTTTAAAACGCTGCCTGTTGAATTGAAATATCTTCATTTTTTAAAGAGCAGCGAAACTTTCGTGCGGCGCAGAATCAGGGCGAGTGTTTTCAAACTTTTGAAAGGCAGTGTAGATCGCCGTAAAAAATCCATTATTGCCAATTAGATGTATAATGAAGAATCTTTTTTGTAAATCCGATTTATTTCATGGTTTCGCTGAAAAAAAATCACGAAATACCTATGCTCTATTTTTTGACCTGTAGAGTTGGTTTCAAATCAGTTGCCAAAAATTTCAAAAATAAAATTTTTGAATAATCAAAAAATGTTAAAAAAAAAATGTTTTTTTAAGACACAGTCCAAACGTGCGAAAAAAATCAGCGATAAAATTGGAAGGATTTGAGGATTTACCGATTAATCGAAGAATGCCTCATATATAATACCCTCAAGTTCCATCATTGCCTTATTGCAATCGACATTGTCCGAGAGAGCAGAACTTTGCAGAATTTGCTCGTGTATTCTCACGAGACTAAAAAATAAATTATTATAGCTCGGCCCGACGATGAAAACATTGCCGTGGAATTCGAATGAACGACCGGGGATCTCTTGGCCTGGATTGCCCTCTCAAATGGCCAATCTCCCTCCTCGATCCTCGCCACTCTCCCTTCTCGATACTACCGATCGAGGATTCTTGCTAAGAGATTTTGCGAACAATTCCCTCTCACGAAGCCTCACGAAGAGAAATAGTGTTGCTACGACAGCACATTTCATGCTAACATAGTGACAGCAAAAGTAGTTTGCTGCACCCGTGCGTGAAAATTCTAGGAAAGCCCTGACTCAAGTCGGGACCTCGTCGGGCTTGGACGTGGATGCCCTGTCAGGAATTGCCCTTACACCGCCAGCTTGGGCCCTGACAGGGCAATGCCAAGGTTGCCAAGGCTATTTACAATATAGCTGACCCAAGGCAACCCATTGAGGGCCTTGTCAGGCTTAAACGGGGATGCCCTGTCATGAATTGCCATAACACCGCCAGGTTGGGCCCCGACATGGCAGTGCCAAGGTTTCCAGGCTTCCTTACAATATGGCTGACTTAAGGCAACTCGTTGAGTACCTCGTCGGGCTTAAATCTGGATGCCCTGTCATGAATTGCCATAACACCGCTAGCTTGGGCTGTGACAGGCCAATGCCAAGGTTGCCAGGCTTACTTACAATATGGCTGACCTAAGGCAACCCGTTGAGGACCTTGTCGAGCTTCGATCAGGCAACCCATATTTAAAGAAGTCGGTATAATTACAACAGAATCGAATCGGGCCCAAATAGGGCGAAAGATCGGAGCCCTAATTATTTCAAACACGGCACTGACGAGGCAACCCTTTGAGGGCCCAATCGGGCTTCACGGGCAGTTAGTTCCGAGAATCGCCATGAGATGTCGCATACCGCATGCGCTATCTTCTATACGGAATATGCAAATGGTATGCTTATGTAGCCGAAGTGGGAGCACGGGTTGTATTCGACACCGCAGAGTCAGGCCTCGAGGGAAGTCATACCCGCAAGATTCCTACATAGAAATCCTCTGCTTCATACTGTTTTTTTGTAAAAATTCTCTTGGAGAATTATTAATAATATATTTTTATTAATAATTATTAATAATAATTGTTATTAATAATAATAATATTGTTATTATTATTAAAATTATTCAATTTCACAATCTACACGTATAGCGATACTACGTACGTACTAGGGCCCCGACAGGGCTTGACCATGGGCTTGACCATGGGCTTGTCGTGGATTCGACATGGCAGACGTGAGGCGGTTGTAAATGCCCCGATTTGGCAACCTTCCAAGGCCCTTGTCGAATAAGCGTGGCCGTCAATTCAGGGGCCCTATTGGGCTTCCAGTCAAGGGCTCGAAGTAAGTTAGGGAAAACCGATCGGGGCCTTGTCGGGGCCTCAATCGAATTGGGCCCTACCCGAGAGATCACTGGCCCAACGATCGAGCCGAGAGGCTCACTTATTTTTTCAGAGACGACAACGACGAGGAACGACGACGATCTTGGTGAAAACACGCCAGAGATAGCCTCGAGTGTCCGTCGCTCCGTTCTCTTTTCTCAGCCCTCTTGTTTTTTGCCTCCTTCAAACTGTTTTCCTCGACTCAAAGCTCAAACTCACACACGTGCGCCAACTTGATGCCAATTTTTTTCTTACCCCCCATTTTTTATTCCCTCTCATCTCGCTTTTAATTCTCTCTTACGTTTACGCCAATACCTTGTCACTCTTTGTCTCAGGAATTTTTTAAGCTTGGTAGCCGACAGCGATAACATTTAAGAGAGGAAGAAGGTCGTCACCATCTCATAGCTGCTAAAAGCCCGAGGGCAATGAGGAAACAGCGGATTTTCTCCGTTGACGATGACTTGACTGTGAAGTTTTTTCTTCTCAGATTGCGGTCTCTCTGTGACTTCGGGCGTGGTTTTGATGGTCAAGGTCACTACTAAATGCCCCTTGTTAAAATTAATAACTTTGGTCCTTACAAAAAATTAGAAAAGCATTAATTTCCAGAGGTATCCATATATGCTCGTGGGAGCGCGCACGCGCTGATCTGATCTCGGCACACTTGCGCACGCGCCTACAAACTTCTGGATTATAGAGTGGTGCAACCATCAATAGGAGAAGTCAAAATGTGGGAATGGTTGCCATGGTAACCCGGTCAACATGTGGGAACGGTCAAGAAATGGGGGGTTTAGAACCGGGGACTTCGACTGTACTCCTATATTGCTAGCGGCCTATGCTTCCCTATAAGTGGTGAGTGGAAAGAAAAAGAGAGACAGAGGAGTTAAACGGGGTCATACTGCGCACGCGCGATCCACTACGTAGGCATAATCTATAAGTGTTACTGGCTGGCGCACTCCCGCTTTCATTCGCGCTCGCGCATTGCAAGAGCTAGAGAGAGAGAGAACGATATTGTCTGCACCGGTGTTGTCATCCCAACGATTTTAAGATGCCAAACCGACGTTGGCGTACAGAGTCGGTCTGCCGCTCTAACTCGTTGCGCCAACAACGGCCCCACTCCGAAACCCCACTTGGGAAGGTGGGGAAGTCGGACTTTTCACGCCGAATACTGAAAACCCCGCCCCTCGTATGTTCCATACGATACTTTATATAACAAAACCACGTTTCCGAGCTTCACAACAGCTGAATAATTATTAAGTACACGATATTTAATGAAAACCAAATAAAATTGTACGGAAAAGCTGTGACGCACGTTCGGGTGACGCAATACAAATTCAACAGATGCCGAATTGTAAAAAAAAGTAAAAGAAAAATCAATTTTCCCATTTTGATGAAGATTACCTGATGTTTCGAAACAAAAACCTTGCTCCTTTCAGTTTTTTTGAAATTTCGATCAATCGGTCTAGAAAAACCATTCAATCGATTGATTGGCAAAAAAAATTAAAAATTAAAAAAAAAAAAATTTCTTTTGGAATTTTTTAAAATTTGTCCGTTATTTTTTTTAATTTAACCAAAAACTGATGCAGAATTGTAAAAAAAAGTCCAAAATAAATCAGTCAATTGTGAATAAGGATGATCATGAATTGGAAATACTCGATCATTACGAAAAAAAAGTTTGAAGGACAAATTATTAAAACATATTGCGATAAAGATACATCAAAATAGTTTCATTGGCTATGAGTCGGGAAAGAGTGGGAGCCACAACCAATGAAAATGCAACACCTCTCGGATTATCAATAACGATGAAAGAAATACTCCGATTAACATATATCAACGCAACGAGCAGTGGGTGGAAACAGCCTATAAAAATAATTGATTTTTCGACTCTTTCATCAGTTCGTAGAACGCACCCCACAAACGCAAACGGTAACTAAATTCGACATGTTCGTGCTCTACGGTTTTGTGGCTCTTTGTCTGTTAGCCGGTATTTCGGCTGGAAAAGGCAAAGGTTGTGGAGACTTCAAACCTGTCGAAAATTTCAATATATCTCAGGTACGTTAAATTGTAAATTAAATAATCATAAATGGCGAATCAATGAAAGTCCAGCTCTTTTTGCATATATAAATGTATTCTTTCGACGTGATGTTATTAAAAAACCGAAGGAATCAATAAAGTGAGTGGATCTGCATAAATAAAGGTCCAAAAAGTAAGTCGATTTTCATCGACAAAAAAACTTTGTAAAAGTTTGAGGATTACGAAAATGGCATGATAGTAAAAAAAAAAAAAAAAGGGTCTTCTATTCCTCTACAAACATGATTGTTAATGTTTTTGAATTTTGACAAAATCTGTTTTGCAAATTAACGTTGAAACCCTTGGCTGTAAAATTATGCAATACGAAAGACCCATTTTTTACACCTTGAGTAGGGGTGTGCGAATATTCGAATTTACGAATTATTCGAGACGAATCGAATCGAATAATTCGATTCGAAATTCGAATCGAATATTCGAATTATTCGAAATATTCGAGAATTTTTTATTTATTTATTTGTTGATTTTCTTTTATTCTTGAAAGTGCCAAATGAATAAATAAATAAATAAATAAATAAATAAATAAATAAATAAGCAAATAAGCAAAGAAATAAATCAATAAAGAAATAAATAAATAAAAACTAAGTAACTAAAAAAAGAAAAGAAAAAAAAACGTTAGTTCAGTTTTAATTTATTTTATTTATTTATTATTTATTTATTCCTTTATTGATCCGTTCCTTTGCTTATTAGTTTATTTATTTATTTATTTCAGAGCTGGGCAAAGTACTTTAAGTACTTCAAGTACAAAGTACAAAGTACCGTAAGTACTTAAAATATTAAGTACCGGCAGTACTTAAAGTACTAGGTACTTATTACTTTAAGTACTTGAGATTTAAAGTACTTAAAGTACACGTACTTGAAAAATCAAGTACCAATTTCAAGTACTTTTTTATCAAAGCCTATTTTCACCTTGTATGATACACTGAGATTCGACAGATTGGAACAGAAGTATTTAAACCAAGAATTGAAAGTAGCATTGACGATCGTAATTTTTTTTTTTTTTAAATCTATTTTGATACAGGTATTCATATATCATGAACAGGTATTGATACATTGATACATTTCAGAGTTGGGCAAAGTACTTGAAAGTACTTCAAGTATCAAGTACAAAGTACCGTAGGTACTTAAAGTATCAAGTACCGGTGTTACTTGAAGTACAAGTACAAGTATCAAGCCCTTTTCAAGTTTTCGGGTACGTCTTGTAAATTCTGGTACTCGGGTCAATCCATGTCAAATCGACCAAGAGTTGGAATCGACCACTTTCAATTTCGATGAAATTTAGTCAGAAGTTTTGTTTTATCATAAAACCAAGTTCTACCAAGAAAAAAAAATTGTATTTTTTTTTTCAAAATTTACGCGGAATTCAAAATTTAACAATTTTTCAATTTTTATTTCTCAATATCTCGAAAACTATGATAGTTATGAAAAATCGTTTGTTTCGTCTTGAACAGTATACTTGGGGCTACGAAAAAAAAAAATATTCCGACAAAAAATTTTGAAAAACAATGAATTTGGAGAATTTGAATTTTTTTAAATCGTGAAAATCCACAATTAACATCGAATTTTTTTTTCAATTTTTCAAATATAATACCTTGTACTGATTTGAAAAGATCCTGAAATTTTCAGAAAGGTGTTTTTTTTTGTTTCTAAAATATGAATTTTTTTAAGTTGAGCAATCATGTAATTTTGTAATTTTGAACAGTCAAAATTACATGATTGATCAACTTCACGTAACTTAGAGGTAAAAAAAAAATTTTACCAGAATTCAAAAATTCATAATTTTGAGACAAAAAAAAACATTTCTGAAAATTTCAGGATCTTTTTATATCAGTACAAGGTGTTATATAAACAAAAATAAAACCAAAAATTTAATGTTGATCGTGGATTTTCACGATTTTGAAAAATTCAAAATTCTCCAAATTCGTCATTTTTCAAAAATTTGTTTCGGAATATTTTTTTTTTTTTCGTAGCCCCACGTATAAGACGAACCCGGAACGATTTTTTCGTAACTATAATAGTTTTCGAAATATTAGAAAAATAAACTTGAAAAGATGGTGAAATTTTGAATTTTCGAAAAAAAAATTTACTTTTTTTCCTTTCTTAGAACTTTGTTTTATGATAAAAGAAAAATTCTGACCAAATTTCATCAAAATTGAAAGGGGTTGATTCCAAATATTGGTCGATTTGACATGGAATGACCCATATTCAAAACTTTACCATATTCCCATATTCAAAAGTACCCATATTCAAAAGTACTTGATATTCAAAAGTACTTGATATTTGTACTTGAAAAAGTACTTAAAGTACAGAAAAGTATTTGAAATTTTAAGTACAATACTTTAAGTACAGGCAAAGTACTTGAAAATTTAAGTACAGTACTTAAAGTACTTTTTATGTACTTTGTACTTTAAGTACTGTACTTTAAGTACATCGAAAGTACTTGAAGTATTAAATACTGCCCAGCTCTGATTTATTTATTTATTTATTTATCTATTTTCCCAATTTTTTTTTCGTTTTCCGTTTCGTTTCGTTTTTCGTCTTTTACGTTGATTCCTGAAAAAAAAATCAATACGCCCTTATGGTTTTCGAGACCCACTCGGAAAGCCATAAGGGCGTGAAAAAAAAATTAGGATTATTTTTTTTTTCATCAGTTCTATACTTTTCGGTCATAATTACGTCGATTCCTGAAAAAAAAAATTTCGATACACCCCTATGGCTTTCCAGCCCCACCTTTTGATGGCATACGCCCTTATGGCAGCTGTAACGCGATGTATAAATATATATATATACATATTGTAACGGGACGACCTGGAGCCTGCCACAATCTCATCACTTCGCCCGAGATCCGCTAGGTGACGACGGTCGGCGCGCGCTCTCGCGCAAGCGAGACAATCACAGAGCACCGGAACAGTCCGGTGTACGAGGTCCTCAATTAACATCAAATTGTTGGAAAATTACCAGCGCTCTGTAGTCGCGCAGTCCTATGGACCAAAGACTACTTATTTAAGGTTGTTTGGAAGCGAATCACGTTTAATGAGAAAATTCTTAAAATTTGGTATGTTTTTCAATGAAGTATTTAAGAGGTCGTGTAAAAATTTCACGACAATTTGAAAGCTCGTTATCGAATTATTGAGATTAACAAATTAAATAAAATTAAATGTAGTCTTATGGAAACTGATATAACTTTGCGATAAGTTTTTTTTTTGACCTCTCAATTTTATGATATTTACAATATACTGAAAGCAACGAAAAGAAAATGAAGTTTCTTGATAAATTTTTTTTTTATTTGTTTGAAAAATTGTTTTCAACAAAACTATAATTTCTTAATAACGAGCTTCCTAATCGTCGTGAAATTTTTACACGACCTCTTAAATACCTCATACAAAAATATACCAAATTTTGCACCACATCACTTTGTTCATCAACAAAGTGACGATTTGAAGCTCCAACAATCAGGACGAGAATAAACGATGAGCAGAGTCGAAATCTTGCGTAGAAAATAAATTACAATCGTTCCAGTCACCAGATTCAGTTTTGGCCAAAATGCGAAAAAAAAAGTTTTTTAAATTTATTTTTTTCAAACCCCATATCGATGTATTTTGCCCCCCTGAACGAGAATCTACCAATCCCACGCGGAACCAAGTGTCCTTGGGACACATAGATCCTTCATAGAGTTCATAGATCCTTAACGCATCTACATCTACTATAGTCGTAATGCGGACATCCATTGAACATTCACGGTTTACTTTTAATTGTATAATTCCCGATGGATCTCACAGGACGTATATTCACGGAGAGAAATAGTTTTGGTACAACAGCACACGGCATGCTAAAATAGTGACAGCAAAAGTAATTTGTTGCGGTAACAAAAATTATTTGTTATGTCAGCAAATCGATTTGCTCTTCTAGCAGATGATATTCTCTGTGTGCATATCGGTTCGCTGCCATAACAAATGATTTTTGTAACCACAGCAAGTTACTTTATATCACTCAGTAGAATAATGGACGCTTTTACGTCCGCAAGCGGACGTGAAAACGTTCATATTGTACCTCGTGATATAATAGTACGCTATCACACGAGTTGAGAAAAAGTTTCTCGCACGAGTATCGTATAAAATTTTATCGCACGGAGTGCAATAAAATATTGTACATCACTCGGCGTAAAAACATTTTCTGACGAGTGTGATTGCAGGACTCGCCTTCGGCTTGACCTGCAAACTCACACTCGTCAGAAAATGTTTTTACGTCCTCGCAATGTAATGTACTATTTGCTATATCCCGTGCGTGAATTTAATTGCGGTGTCGAATACAACCCGTGCTCCCACTTCGGCTATATGTATAAGCATACTTTTTGCATATTCCGTATGCGAGAGACCGCACGCCGTATGCGACATCTCATGGCGAGTCTTGGAACTAACTTCCCGTGAAGCCCGATTAGGCCCGGAAAGGGTTGCCTCGTCAGTGCCATGTTTGAAATAATCAGGGCTCCGATACTTTCGCCCTATTTGAGCCCGATTTGGTTCCGTTGTAATTATACTGACTTCTTTAAATATGGGTTGCCCGATCGAAGCCCGACAAGGTCCTCAACGGGTTGCCTTAGGTCAGCCATATTGTAAGTAAGCCTGGCAACCTTGGCATTGCCCTGTCACGGCCCAACCTGGCGGTATTACGGCAATTCATAACAGGGCATCCACATTTAAGCCCGACAAGGTCCTCAATGGGTTGCCTTCGGTTAGCCATATTGTAAGTAAGCTTGAAAACCTTGGCACTGCCATGTCGGGGCCCAGCCTGGCGGTGATATGGTAATTCATGACAGGGCATCCACGTTTAAGCCCGACAAGGTCCTCAATGGGTTGCCTTAGGTCAGCCATATTGTAAATAGGCCTGGCAACCTTGGCATTGCCCTGTCGGGGCCCAACCTGGCGGTGTAAGGGCAATTCCTGACAGGGCATCCACGTTCATGCCTGACAAGGCCCCAACTTAAGTCAGGGCTTCCCTAGAATTTTCACGCACGGGATCACTATATTAACAGGCCGTGTGCTGTCGTAGCAAAACTATTACTCTCCGTGTTCTATTTCCATGACATGCTCTATTCCTTAAGCTACAAATATACGTGACTATTCATCCCACGTTGTCTGGGAATTTTTTTTCAGTTCATGGGAACTTGGCACGAACATGGATTGGTCGATTGGGGATCGGTTACGATATGCACCCAATGTACGTACAGTGCTGCACAATCCGGAAAAATTTTGGTCGAGATTTCATTCCGTCATCCTGAGTAATAGATTATGACATAATAAAAAACTGATAAATTTCGAGCTACTTTTATTTATGGGTTTTCTCAGTTTCTAAAATAAATGGAAAACTTCTTTCAGAAAGCCAAACGTTACCTACCGGAGATCCGGAGAGATTCGTGTACCTGACGCATCCAAACAGGGAGAGTTCGAGGTGACTCTGCAGAATCTTGACAAAAAACATTATGGGATTTTGACAACGGATTACAATTCTTACTCCATTCTTTATGAATGTAAACCTACGGGGTACGTTTAGTCACGATCGTTATAAAAAAACGCGGCTGCGTCTTGACCCCAAGAATTAAATAAAACTGAGGGGATTTTAGTCGAGAGCACTGCCGCGTGATAATAATCTGTACTATCACGAGTTAAGTTGGTATAATAATTTTCTATCTTATCTCTTGGAAATTCTGCAACACCTTCTGGCCTGATTTTTCTTAACCCTGTACGACAAGTTTTTTCATTTGGCTTGGTCAGAAATATCTCAAGCATGCCAAGTTTTTGGCTTGGCTTGTGTGATTTGGTTTTTTTTCAAAGTATTTGGATTTTGATTATCCTCTTAACGTACGATTTCTAAAATACCTCTTCGGCCATTTCAACCGGAAATGTCCTCCTCGAGCCATCGACGAATATACGTCGATTTTTTTTTCACTTTTTGGTTCATTTAATTCTCCGAAATTCTTATTATTTTTTCGATTCAGCGCGCCATTATTGGCATTGAAAAATAACAACGATTTGTTCAACTGGAAAAAAACTAAAAAGGTTACAACTTTTCAATATCGATCATGCATAGAGATGTTAATGGCCTGTCTGTGGATAATCTTGCGACGACAAAATAAAAGAAGAATCACTGAGTTTGAACTTGAAAAATTCGAACTTTACTTCGCAGAACTTGGAAAAAAAATCACCCCATTAAAAATTTGCGTCCAACAAATAAGCTGGGGCAAATTAATTGGTGTAGCGGTTTTTTCTGGATTAAGAGAACATGTTACGAAACAAATTATGCTCCGTTATTGGTAATTGATAAACAGATGCTAGCCCGTGTGGAAAATAGTTAGGGAAGCCCTGATAATAATCGGGGCCCCGGTCGGCTTAAATGTGGAAACCCTAAAATCATTTCCACGGGTACAGCCTGAAAAGGCCCCGATAAGGCAATAACAGGTTTTCCCGTTTAAAATTCAATAGGGCCTTAATAGGTAAATCAAGGCAGGGCCTGGTCTGGTTTAAATAGGTTTCCAGTTTGAAATTCAATAGGGCCTTGATAGGTAAATCAAGGCAGGGCCCTGTTTGGATTGAATGGGGTTTCCTGTTTAAAATTCAATAGGGCCTTGATAGGGAAATCAAGGCAGGGCCCGGTCTGGTTTAAATAGGTTTCCAGTTTAACATTCAATAGGGCCTTGATAGGTAAATCAAGGCACGGCCCGGTCAATATATGAAGTAATTACTTCATATAACTTGAAAGGATACTTAGACAATATAAATTAAGTAATAATATTCATTATTATTTGATAATAATAAATATTATTAATAATAATGAATATAATTAAAAATATTAATAATTATATGTTCTATTATTATTCAATATCATTATTATTATTATTATTCTCATTATTATTTTTATTACTCATATCATTCAATATTTAATTTTTATTAATTTAGTTTAAAGACAAGTTGAACCAAAATTGGCTTTCGGGTAATGGAAATAAATTCCTAATACAATTTTGGTACGTATTTATTTCTCGGCTCGTGGTCCATAAATATCATCCCTACATCAGTATGTCAAAAGTAGTCGGTGGTGTAGTGGTTAGCGTCCCAGTCTTAGGTCGTTAGTTCAGGATCGATAGGTAGGTGGGTTTCAAATCCCAGTCTGGTCTCGTGCATATTCTAGGGTCCGCAAATATGCAAGACAACTAAATCAGTCAGAAAAATTCATGAACTTTCAAATTATCTATTTTTTTTTAAATTTAATTCATGCTGAATTCGAGGATTTGCGTAAAAACGAAGGTCGCGGGTTTAAACTCCACTGAGGGCTAAATTTTTTTTTTCTTCAAAATTTTTTTTCTTTCGTTTTTTGACCCTTAGAAACTATCAATTGTGAATATAGAATTGAATTTCATCATAATAAATTATAAATATATGGAAAAAATAAATCATTTTCTCTTAATGGCCCTGGTACGGAATCTTTTAAGGGTCCCGATACGGCATCTTTTGAGGGCCTTGATACGGCATCTTTCAAGGGTCCCGATCGGGAATCTTTTAAGGGCCCCGCTTAATAAAGTGGGACAATCCCTAATGGGACCTGAACGGGTTTCCTCGTCGGGCCCCTGTATTTATTCGGGAAAGTTAATCGGGCCCCTATGAATCCCCTAACAAAATTTCCACACGGGAGCAAATACGGTTTATAAAATTTCGCACCGATTTTACTGCTGCACAGAGCTCCATGAACCTTTCAAATTTCATCCGTTATGCAATGTGTCCATCAACATGAAACAAACAATGAAATTAATTACATTTTTCAGGGAACCGATAGTATCTGTAATGACCAGAGAGGCAGTTCCTCCTGAATCAGTCGTCAACGAGGTAATGGCGCTTATAAAGGGATACGTCGAGGGATACTCCGATAAAAGATACTTTAAGACAAAACAGAGCTGCGGAAAAAAGGAAGGGCCAGCGGATGAGAAAAAAAATACGAAACCGGCCGCGGAAACTGAGCAAAGTTCGGAAAATACAGAACTCGAAGGTCAATCTCGCGTCAATAAGAATGAGGGAGAAAAAGTCGTTGAGCAAAGAAAACCAAATGGACGATTGTCTCTTCTTCTCGACATTGTAATGACAGCTTAGAAAAATCCCCGGTCATATAAAAATTGAGCGATAGCACCTGGAAAATAGGAGAGCAAAGTAAAATAAATTTTTTGTTTCGTACAGGAAAATTTGTAAAAATTCCAAACACGTTGAAAACCCACTACATTTATTTCTTCAACCTCAATGCCAACCGATCATGCAACTGTAATGAGTAATGAGAAAATGTAAATTTGGTCATGAGTTTTATCGATGAAATTTTTTATGCTTTGATATTTTTCATGCTTTTTATGCTAACTTCGTAGACGATTGCTCGATTTTACCATTTCAAACAATGGTTCCCCATCGTAAAAGCGATCGGTTGATCGTAGTGCAACGAATATGTATCATATTTTTTGCTGCATGAGTTTGTCAGTGGTTCATATCAATATTAATGATTAATAACGGCTGCGTATGTTTTTTTTTCTCTAAATCTACAACAACTCGATCATTTGTATAGTATTTGATGAACGGTTTTATCTAGGCGCCACCATCTTCTTCATAGTTTTAGATAAAAAAAGTATTTGTGCGATTCCATACCATTTCGATCTGGGTCTGACCCTCGACCTCTCGGATTTGGCTCACGATTTTTCATATCGCGTGCCTAATGCCAAAAGGGCCTATTACAGCAAGAAGATAGGGGTCCATGCCAAAAGGGCCTATAAAAAATTTTATTTTTGCCATTCTTCTTAAAATTGCTTGAAACGTGAAGATCTGTAAAAAAAAAATTTTGATTTACTAAAACCAAAAGGGCCTATAAAAAAAATCAAAATTTTTCAAAGTTTTGAATAGAAATTGCATACCAGAGCATTTTTTTTTTGGAAAAAAAATTATTTTTTTTTGAAAATTTTTTTTTTTTTTTTTTAAAGTTTAAATAATTTGTTATTGTTTATTTGTTTCAACATTTTGTTATTTTTTATTTGTTTAAGCAATTTGTTTAAACGTTTGTTTAAATTATTTGACTTGTTTTCATTTTTTTTTTGCAAAAAAAAAAGTTGAAGTAATTTGTTATTGTTTATTTGTTCAAACAATTTGTTATAGTTTATTTGTTTAAATAATTTGTTATTGTTTATTTGTTTGAACAATTTGTTATTGATTAAAACGAAACTTAAAGTACTTCTACTTTAAGTAAGTACTTTAAATCTCAAGTACTTAAAGTAATAAGTACCTAGTACTTTAAGTACTGCCGGTACTTAATACTTTAAGTACTTAATGTATTTTGTACTTTATATTTGAAGTACTTAAAGTACTAGGTACTTATTACTTTAAGTACTTGAGATTTAAAGTATTTAAAGTACAAGTACTTAAAAAATCAAGTAACAATTTCAAGTACTTTTTGTATTAAAGCATATTTTTACCTTGCATGATACACTGAGAGTCGACAGATTGGAACAGAAATATTTAAACCAAGAATTATCAGAAGCACTGACGATAGAAATTTTTTTTTTTTTCAAATCTATTTTGATACAGGTATTCATGATAATTCATGATAAATTCACGATATTATATCATGAATTGTTACAATCGTGGATCCGAATCAATAACAAATTGTTCAGAAATAAACAATAACAAATTATTTAAACAAATAAACTATAACGAATTGTTTAAAAAAATAAGAACAAATTGGTTGAACAAATAAACAATAACAAATTCTTTAAACAAATAAAAAATAACAAATTGTTGAAACAAATAAACAATAACAAATTTTTGAAACAAATAAATAATAACAAATGATTTAAACTTTTTTTTTCCAAATAAAAAAAAAAAAAATTTCCAAAAAAAATATAAAAAAAATAAAAAAAAAATTTCAAAAAAGAAAGATTTTTTTTAAAAAAAAAAAATTTTTTTTCCAAAAAAAAAAAAAAAATTTCAAAAAAAAAAAATTTCAGTTTTCTTAGCGGAAAGTAAAAAAAAAAATTATAGGCCCTTTTGGCTTTAGATCACTAAATTCTCAATGTCCTAAAGCCAAAATTTGAGACATAGGCCCTTTTGGCTTTGGAAAATTTTTTTTTGTCTTTAGGCTTAGAAAATGTTGGCAAAACGATTGGCGCAAAAAAAAAAAATTATAGGCCCTTTTGGTTTTGCAAAGCCAAAAGGGCCTATAACTTTTATAGGCCCTTTTGGCATTAGGCACGCGATATGATTATTCTTACTTTGAAAGGCAGCCAGTTTTTCTTAGTTTTTTCAGATTCAATTTGAATCTTCTACAATTTTTCAAATGATTTTGATGATCGACATAATTTGAAAATCTGAAAAAATTCGGAAAAATCGTGATGTGCCAGATATTAAAATTTTTTCTTCTTACAATTTACAAGCTTTTCCTAAATACGCAACCAAACCCAACTCGTACATGATCAGGTCTGAAAATATTCACCCATGCACAGCTGTATCTGCCCAGATATGAAATTATACATATATCTCCATATCTGGCCAGATAAAGTCGGAATTATACGTATAATTCCACATCTGGGCAGATACAGTCGTACATGGGCAAATATTTTCAGACCTGATCATGTACGAGTTGGGTTTGGTTGCGTATTCATCCATACCTGGTTGGATATGTGCATGCATGGGCGCACATATTCAAGTCTGATCATGTGTGAACTCGTATGATGTCGTGAATTGTACTAAATCTGGTTAGACATGACCATACATGGGCAGAAATGTTCAGGTATAAATTCATATCTGCACATATTTAATTATGCGCCATCATATCTGACTAGATATAGAGCGCATAATAATACATGTATGTTCATCTTTGACCATGCATGATCAGATCAGATTCATTTATGTTGCAGATAAACACCAACATGAGCATATCTGCTCAGATATGAATATTTTTCATCGGGGATGTACCAGGTGTGTAAGTATGAAACCGGAATTTCGAAAGTATGAAACCCATTTCCCCACCTTTTGTATCTTTCCCATGGCTTTTAACCGAAGGGAGATGGCTTCTCGGGTCACCTTTAACTGATCCGCCAGTTATTGTTGTGTTTGAGCGTCGTCTTCGTCCAACAAGGCTTGCAGGTCAGCGTCTTCAAACTTTTTCGGTGGTCTTTCACGTTCTTCGTTCCTCACGTCAAAATCGCCACTTTTGAACCGTTTAAACCACTCGAAACACTGTGTTTTACCGAGAGCATGCTCACCAAACGCCTCTACAAGCATTCGATGCGATTCGGCTGCGGTTTTCTTCAGATGAAAACAGAAAAGTAGGGCTGTCCGCAAATCGTAATTTGTTGGCACAAAACTCGACATGTTTATCTCTAATAAACTAATGCTGCTGAATGAAACTCGTGTTATTGTGAGTTGGAAATCTTTGTCGGATATCAATACAATAACAAGACACCGCTGACGTGATGTGTCGGTAACTGCGTCGACATCTAGCGCCACCTATGGGCAAATTCCGGTTTCATACTTACACACCTGGTATGGGTGAATTCTGACACGGGCGCACTGCGCTTGAGCGCTGCATAATCTGGCGTACCCATTGATCAAATTAAATTTCGCGCGCCACAATGCCACGCCCGAAATTCATTTTGACCAATGGGTACGCCAGATTATGCAGCACTCAAGCGCAGTCCACCCGTTTCAGAATCCTCCCTATACGTGCTGTAAGCGTGTAAATAAAGCCGGAGACATAGTGACAAAAATAAGAAATAAGGAATAAGATCAGCCATCCGATTGGCGTAGTTTCTCTAAAGTGCGCGGCGATTGGCTGATTCTTATTCCTTATTTCTTATTCTTGTCATTGTGTCCCGGGCTTAAGCGTTCAAGATAATTTCGTTTATTGATGATTTTTAGAGTGTAGTGTGGTGTAATGTGTGGGAATGTTTTTTTTTTTTTTTTTCATTAAGAAAATTGTGTATTTCAGGAACATAAGGTTATGTTTCATATAATTTTTTTCTTTGCATAAAAGTAATGATAATATTTGAAAGAAAAAATTATCTACATAGAAGTGTACTAATTATCAATCATTATATTTTTAAGAAAAATAACATTTTATCGAATAGTAATAAATGTCTAAGATTTTTGTCCAATCAGTGTTTTTTTTTCGCCAAACTTTTTAATGTTTGACGAACAGTCGGGAGAGGTCGAAAAAAGTAGGGGTGTGCGAATATTCGAATTTTTGAATTATTCGAGACGAATCGAATCGATAAATTCGAATCGAGTTTCAAATCGATTTCATTCGAACTATTCGAATAATTCGAACTATTCCAGAAATTCGAACTATTCGAATAATTCAAACTATTCGAGAAATTCAAACTATTCGAGAAATTCAAACTATTCGAGAAATTCAAACAATTCGAATCATTCGAATACTCCGTAAATTCGACTATTCGCACACTTCCAAATACTGTTAAAAAAAGAGATTATGTTATTGCAATGGTCGTTTATGATGAAAACTCTCAATAGATAGTTGCATTGTCGAAATTATTGAATGAATTGAATGAACGAGGAAGAAAAACATTTATCGATCATAACAATAGAAAATCATTTCTTATTTACCATACGATAATTGTTAAAATTGAGAAAGAGAAACTAAAGATAACGATTGACTTTTTTTAAATTAAAATTCTTTCAGAATTTGTGAGAAATATATTGAAGATGAATCAAAAGAGCATAACTTTTGAAAAACTTAATTATACTTGACTAATAATCAACGTATCGAATTTATTTGTTAATTTTTCTACCGATGAATTTTTATAATATCTCAAAAAATATATTGAATTTTCCATTTAATTACAAAAAGTTGATAATGAAAGTTTCTTTTAAAATTTGTTTAATTAAAATTTTTATTACTTCAGTAGTAAGCTATAAAAAAAGATTGTTATTATGTTAAATATATGATAGAACAACATAATTTTTTCATCGAATTCGATCAGTTTAAGGGCGCAAAATAATTATTTGAATTATTCGAAAAAATCGAATGGTTCGAATTATTCGAACAATTCGAATAGTCCAATTAATTTGAATAATTCGAATGGTTTGAATAATTTGAATAATTCGAATGGTCCGAATAATTCGAATGGTTTGAATAATTCGAATAATTCGAATTTTGAATCGAATATCACTGTTCATTCGATTCGATTCGAATGCCATTCACAGACCCCATAAAAAAAACAATTTTTCAAGAATTTTTTTCTGGAAAGATATTTTAATTTCTGAACGTAAGACTTTATAAGCATATTCTTGTGTAACTTTTGACTCTATCTTCAAATTTTTAAAATAATTTTTAAATTAATGATTCTTAAAGCCACTGTAGCCGATCTCCGAAAGGACCTTTAGAAAAGGGGGTCTTGTAGGGAGCACAATATATCTGGATTGGATCATCCAAAATCGAAAAATAAAAAAGATTTCGTTAATATAAGGTATAATCTAGTATTCGGTCAAAGGAATAACCAAAATATCAATTTTTAACAAAATGGCGGCTTCTAAAAAAAAATTTCGATTTTTGATGAAAATCTTTGCCTTAGATTGTTTATAAAATAGAAAAATATTTGAAAATCAGAGAAATGCTGCTAAATTTCGCTGGATGCATTAGGATTCGCGATGATGACCGAAGAAAAAGGAAGGAGACTAACGAGGGTTTGAGGTCGCGGGAATCAGTGATTGCCTCCATCATTAGACTCGGCGCCTCTTCCATAAATCCAAGTAATAATCATATTTCCACCGAATCATTGACATAATGAGTCACTCTATCGTGTGACTGGAATATATACAATATATAAGTGTACATACATTTTCATAGATCATGAGAGAACGGTAAATCTTGTTCGGAAAGAAGATATGCATCGACGCGAAGCTCGGACTCATGTGCGAAGAAATTTATTTGCGCGTCTCTACTCTTACCCCGTGCTGTATCACACTCAGCTGTCTATTATACAGAGATATATGTACAGTGACGACACCTGTGGGAACTCGGATCTTCTCACGTCCACCGCGTGTTACACACATGGTCGCAATCCCACTTATGTGTACATAGGACAAACCCTCAAAGTGTATGTTCTGCCATGAGATTATTTTTCTCCCTCCATCTCCTCCTCCTCCTCCTCCTCCTCCTCCTCCTCCTCCTCCTCCTCCTCCTCCTCCTCCTCCTCTCTCCCCCTCCTCCTCCTCCTCCTCCTCCTCCTCCTCCTCCTCCTCCTCCTCCTCCTCCTCCTCCTCCTCCTCCTCCTCCTCCTCCTCCTCCTCCTCCTCCTCCCTCCTCCTCCTCCTCCTCCTCCTCCTCCTCCTCCTCCTCCTCCTCCTCCTCCTCCTCCTCCTCCTCCTCCTCCTCCTCCTCCTCCTCCTCCTCCTCCTCCTCCTCCTCCTCCTCCTCCTCCTCCTCCTCCTCCTCCTCCTCCTCCTCCTCGCCCCTCCTCCCCCCTCCTCCTCCTCCCTCCTCCTCCTCCTCCTCCTCCTCCTCCTCCTCCTCCTCCTCCTCCTCCTCCTCCTCCTCCTCCTCCTCCTCCTCCTCCCCCTCCTCCTCCTCCTCATCCTCCTCCTCCTCCTCCGCCTCCTCCTCCTCCTCCTCCTCCTCCTCCTCCTCCTCCTCCTCCTCCTCCTCCTCCTCCTCCTCCTCCTCCTCCTCCTCCTCCTCCTCCTCCTCCTCCTCCTTCTCCTCCTCCTCCTCCTCCTCCTCCTCCCCCTCCCCCTCCCCCTCCTCCTCCTCCTCCTCCTCCTCCTCCTCCTCCTCCTCCTCCTCCTCCTCCTCCTCCTCCTCCTCCTCCTCCTCCTCCTCCTCCTCCTCCTCCTCCTCCTCCTCCTCCTCCTCCTCCTCCTCCTCCTCCTCCTCCTCCTCCTCCTCCTCCTCCTCCTCCTCCTCCTCCTCCTCCTCCTCCTCCTCCTCCTCCTCCTCCTCCTCCTCCTCCTCCTCCTCCTCCTCCTCCTCCTCCTCCTCCTCCTCCTCCTCCTCCTCCTCCTCCTCCTCCTCCTCCTCCTCCTCCTCCTCCTCCTCCTCCTCCTCCTCCTCCTCCTCCTCCTCCTCCTCCTCCTCCTCCTCCTCCTCCTCCTCCTCCTCCTCCTCCTCCTCCTCCTCCTCCTCCTCCTCCTCCTCCTCCTCCTCCTCCTCCTCCTCCTCCTCCTCCTCCTCCTCCTCCTCCTCCTCCTCCTCCTCCTCCTCCTCCTCCTCCTCCTCCTCCTCCTCCTCCTCCTCCTCCTCCTCCTGCTCCCCCCCCCCCCTCCCATGAAACTAAAATATAATTTCATATGAGAAAATGGTCCAATATGAAAATATTATAATTTGTTTCTTCCTCAAAAATAATTCAACAATTCTCAATTTATCGTTGGGCAGAAATCGTGGAGCGGGAATGTTCCTCTGAGAGTTAAGGATGTGTTGCTTATACAGTCCCAGCCAAAATTTGTTTTTGATTGAAATTTCCATACTTCGTAATACAATAAAAATCTGAAAAAATTCAGCAACATTTGGCTTGCCATAAATGACAATTATCAATAATACTATTACCCAAAAGTTATCAATAAATTGTTTAAATAAATAATTATTCAACAATTTTTTGGTGAGTTCTTTTTTTTCTCAAACGAATCGAATGCGTCAATTTTTTCTGAACGCATATCAATTTTTCAGATTTTTCTCTCTATTTTGGAATTCTCGTTTTGAAATTTTTAGAATGATTGTACTTATGTATTTTTCGGCCTAGTGTCTTTGACACTTTTCACAGCTGACGATAAACCTGTATGCAAAAACATATACAAAATTGACAACTTTTGGTTTGTATTTCAGAATGTTTTTTATAATATTTGAAAATAGAGAAAACATTTCGAAAAAATTCATCTGCAATCAGAAAAACTCACGCATTCGATTTGTTAAAGAAAAAAAGAATTTACTGAAAAATGGCTGAATAATTATTTGTTCAAACAATTTATCAATAACTTTTGGGCAATATTATTATCGATAATCGTTGTTTATGGCATGCCGAATGTTGCTCAATTTTTTCAGATTTTTATTGTATCACGAAGTACGGAAATTTCAATCGGATACAATTTTTGGCTGGGACTGTACAGGCAATACATGCTTAAATGCACGCGAGAATACCACGAAGAATATGAAAAATTCGCGATTCACGACGTGAGAACGATGGAGGAGAAAAATATGGCAGGATCGAGTATTGGCAAGATTGCCAAGGTTTGTATGTATGTATTTGTGTATATTAGGGTGGTCCTTATTTAGGGCTCGGACGAATTTTTCATCAGACACCCTCCGAATCGACTTCAAATAATCTAAAAACAATACCATAATTTTTTTAAATTTTTATCTAGACTCAAACCCCTCCCGAAAAGAGGGTAGATTTCCGAACTCGAAATACGAGTGTTCGGCCATATTCTCAGGATATATTTTATTCCAAGTGTAATAATTTTTTTAGGAAGTCTGTAACTGCAAGATTTTAATGTTCATTGGGGCTACTATTTGAGAAAAAATTCACATTATCATACGGGTCAATCTAGACAAATCGCAATTCGTCTATATTTGTAATACGGGTCAATCTCGACGAATCGCAATTCGTCGTGATTGACCCGTACGATAATGTGAATTTTTCTTCAAATAGTAGAACCAATGAACACTAAAATCGTGCAGTTACAAATGTTTCAAAAAATTATTACACTTAGAATAAAATATATCCTGAAAATATGGCCGAACACTCGTATTTCGAACGGGAAAATCTACCCTCCATTCGGGAGGAGTTCTAGATAACAATCTGAAAAAATTAGGGTATCGTTTTTTGATTATTTGGAGTCAATTTGGGGGGCGTCTGATAAAAAATTCGTTCGAGCTACAGAGCCATATACACTAGGGTGGTCCTTATTTAGAGAGGGTGGCGGGAATGCAGGTACGATTATATTTGTATATATACACTAGGGTGGTCCTTATCTAAATAAGGGAATATGCGGGAATGCAAGAACGATTGTATTTGTATATATACACTAGGGTGGTCCTTATTTAAATTTGAATCAGCCCAGTGTATATATACAAATATAATCGTACCTGCATTGTTCCTGTACCTGAACCTGCATTTGTATATATACACTAGGGTGGTCCTTATTTAGATAAGGACCACCCCAGTGTGTATATACAAATATAATCGTACCTGCATTCCCGCCGACCTCTCTAATTACTATATTAATTGCATCCCCCACGCGCGACCGTAATTTTCTTATTGATTAAACGCCCAGGTGAAAGAGGTCCGAGTTGGTGGAGGGCAATACCGCATCTCTGTCCAGCGTTTGTCCGAGGTGGAGGGCAAATAATCGTTATATACACACCGTGTACGTAATATACTCGCCCTCGTACCAACCACTCTTATATTTTCCACGGTAAAAGCGGCGTATATAATACCACCGGTACATTCTCACCGTGTGTGTCCGCGCTCGAAGAGAAGAGGCTGATTCGATTTATCGGGAGTACGACCTCCTCTTTCAGGTTACCGCCGCGGCATATTATATGCACACACAAATATATATGTTTATAGTAGGGCGATTTTTTTTTTTTTTTTTTTATTTTTTTCACTCCCCACCTAAAATATTATTGCATATGTCTGAAAGAAACTACCCTGAAAGTTACAGCCCTTAATATTAATATTAAGTACTCGCCCTTCGCGCGAAAAGATTTCCCATCTAAAATACACGTAAATAAAAAACTTTTTTCTTCAAATTGCTATAACTCCGCGGCATTTTATGCTATCATATTGTCCTTGGTCGCAATTTACGCAGAATTGAACGATCTTCAAAAGTGTCCTCAGCAGCGTAAGTGTAATTTACACTGGTGAGATGGTACGAGTCACTAAAGTTGATTTTGACCTGCACTTCTCGTTTTTTTGCTGTTGTTTTCGAAATTATCAACGTTATCGAAAAATTGCAAAGGAAAGTTTTGTTGGAAATTTAATTTCCTACAGAAAAAGTTCTTTAGACCTACTTGCGAAAATTGATATTTCTTGAGATATTGGACCTTAACTTGGTTTTGGTATACAATTTTTATGGTTTATTGAACCAAAAGTTTCAATTTTTTGATATTCTATATCATATCACCATATCACATATCATATCACCAGTGGCGAAATGATATGGAATATCAACAATTAAGAACTTTTGGTTCGATAAACCGTAAAAATTTTATACCGCAAATAAATTAAGGTTCAATATCTCAAGAAATATCAATTTTCTCAAGTAGGTCTAAAGGACCTTTTTGGTAGGAAATTAAATTTCCAACAAAACTTTCCTTTGCAATTTTTCGATAACGCTGATCATTTCAAAAATAACAGCAAAAAAATGAGAAGTGTGGGTCAAAATCAACTTTAGTGACTCGTACCATCTCACCAGTGTAAATTACACTTATGCTGCTCAGGACACTTTTGAAGACCGTTCAATTCTGCGTAAATTGCGATCAAGGACAATATGATAGCATGAAATGCCGCGGAGTTATAGCAATTTGAAGAAAAAAGTTTTTTATTTACGTGTATTTTAGATGGGAAATCTTTTCACGCGAAGGGCGAGTACTTAACATTAATATTAAGGGCTGTAACTTGCAGGGTAGTTTCTTTTAGACATATGCAACAGCATTTTAGGTGGGGAGGGATGAAAATTAAAAAAAGTCGAAAAAAAATCGCCCTAGTATATATGGATTTATAAATATATTGCAACGCCATAGACGATTCTCCGAGGCAAGAGACTCGTAAACATTTAGCGAACACGTTTTATTAATTAAGCGGGGGAAATAATCGAGGACGCTTTGTTGCGGTGCAAAGCGGATGAATCACATTGTCGGAATTTAAAGAGAAACATATCGGCTGAGCGTGAAATAAAAAGCTTGAAGAAAAAAAAAGTGCTGGTCGAACCAACAAAGCGCAGGCTGTACCGAGAAGATTGGTAGAATTAAAATGTTGAAGAAAGAATTTCAGAAGGTAGAATTTCAGAGTTTCAAAAGGTATCATTTC
This sequence comes from Alloplasta piceator, assembly GCA_946863875.1. NCBI lineage: Eukaryota > Metazoa > Arthropoda > Insecta > Hymenoptera > Ichneumonidae > Alloplasta > Alloplasta piceator. The sequence goes on along the minus strand of OX333077.1, from coordinate 39,572,780 downwards.
AAAATTTCAGAAAGTAGATTTTCAGAAATTTGCATTTTTAGACAGTAGGATTTCAGAGTTTCAGAAGGTAGAATTTCAGGAGGCCGATTTTCAGAATATCATAAGGTAGAATTCGAGAGTTTGAGAAGGTAGAATTTTAGAAATTTAGAAAGTAGAATTTTAGAATTCTGGAAAGTAAAATTTCAGAATTTCATACGGTAGAATCTCAGAATTTCGGAAAGTAGACTTTCAGAATGTCGTAAGGTACAATAACAGAATTTAGTAGGTCAAATTTCAGGGTTTCAGAGTGTAGAATTTGAGAATCTGAGAATTTCAGAATTTCATGGGGTAGAATTTCAGAATTTTTAAAAGTAGACTTTCGAAATTTCAACAGGTAGAATTACAAAATTTCAAAAGGTAAAATTTCAAAATTTCAAAAGGTAGAATTTCCGAATTTCAAAAATTCGAATTTTTGAATTTCAGAACGTGAAATGTCATAATTTCAGAAGATTCGAATCATACTGCTCGATCTAGCACTTTATATAAATCAAGCAGTGAGAATCGAACAATTTGATAACAATACAATGATTATCCGCCCCGCGAAAAAACGATTCGAAATTCGAATCAGATATTCAAATTATTCGAATTATTCGAACTATTCGAATAATTATTTTTTGCTCTTAAAATGATCGATTTCGATAAAGAAGTTATGTTATTCTATCATATATTTAACTTAATTGTAATATTTTTTTTATCGCTCACTGCTGAAGTAATAAAAATTTTAATAAAACATAACTTTTAAAAGAAAGTTTCGTTACCAACCTTTTAATAAAATGTAAAATTAAAAATATTTTTTTAGATATTATGAAAATACATCATAAGTCAAATTAACAAATAAATTCAATACGCTAATCATTGGTCAAGGATAATTAAGTTTTTCAAAACTTATACTCTTTTTATTTATCTGCAATATATTCTCCCAAATGTTGAAATTTTTTTAACGACGATAAGAAAAAAGTCAATCGTTATCTTTAGTTTCTCTTTCTCAGTCTTAACAATTATTGAATGGTAAATAAGAAATGATTTTTTATCGTTACGATCGATGACAGTTTTTCTTCCTCGCTCTGATATCTGGCTTTATTTTCAGCTACTGACATTAATTTGTTCAATAATTTCGACAATGCAAATATTTATTTAGGTTTTTATTATAAACGGTCATTGCACTAACATAGTCTCTTATTGTTTACCAGTATTTAGGGGTGTGCGAGAATTCGAATTTACGAATTATTGGAGACGAATCGAATCGAATTACTTGAAGTATTCAAATTATTCGAAAAATTCGATTCGAAACTCGAATTACTCGAACTATTCGAATTTCTCGAATTTTTCGAATTTTTCAAACTATTCGAATTATTCGAATTTTTCTAACCATTCGAATTTCTCGAATTATTCGAATTTCTCGAATTATTCGAACTATTTGAATTTCTCAAATTATTCGAACCATTCGAATTTCTCAAATTATTCGAATTATTCGAACCATTCGAATTTCTCAAATTATTCGAATTATCCGAACTATTCGAATTCCTCGAATTATTCGAATTTCTCGAATTATTCGAACTATTCGAATTTTTTGAATTTCTCGAATTATTCGAACTATTCGAATTTTCGAATTTCTCGAATTATTCGGATTATTCGAACTATTAAAATTTCTCAAATTATTCGAACTATTCGAATTTCTCGAATCATTCGAACTATTCGAATTTTTCGAATTATTCGGGTTATTCGAATTATTCGAACTATTCGAATTCCTCGAATTATTCGAACTATTCGAATTTCTCGAACTATTCGGATTATTCGAACTATTCGAATTTCTCGAATTGTTCGAATTATTAGAATTATTGAAACTATTTGAATTTCTCGAATTGTTCGAATTATTAGAATTATTGAAACTATTCGAATTTCTCGAATTTCTCGAATTATTCCAATTATTCGAACTATTCAAATTTCTCAAATTATTCGAACTATTCGAATTTCTCGGATTATTCAAACTAGTCGAATTATTCAAACTATTCGAATTATTCAAACTATTCGAATTTCTCGAATAGTTCGAATTATTCGAATAATTCGATTCGAAACTTGATTCGAGTAATTCGATTCGAAACTCGATTCAAATTATTCGATTCGATTCGTCTCGAATAATTCGTAAATTCGAATATTCGCACACCCCTAATAAACGGGCGAGGAACTTTCGCTAGTTTTAACTCTACACAATGAGTCGAAATACGTATAATTCCGAATGGCGTTTCATCGTTTTCGTCTCTCTCTCTCTCTCTCTCTCTCTCTCCCTCCCTCTCTCTCTCTTTCGCGAACGCGACCGCGTCTTTTCGCGGGCCAAAAAGTGTTTTCGCGGACCGCGAGTGGTGAACATACACACGCACGGGGCGCGCGCACTAAAGCTCCCGGGGCGTGGGTAATAATTTACGATGCCGCGGGTAACAATCGGTAAGTACCGACGCGCTGACCAAACTCATCCTTGGCTCGCACTGGTTGGCTTTCCCTCGACCGTATTTGTATGAAAGGGTGGATGAGAGAGTCGGAAACGAGAGAAAGAAGAATGGCAAGGATCGCGCCAAAACCGAGAGCAGAGAAATTTTTTTTTTTTTTTTTTTTTTTTTGAGATCGCACAAGGAGGAAAAAAA
>OX333077.1:39529540-39569902 GCA_946863875.1 Alloplasta piceator | reverse complement strand
TCCTCTTTCCTCTCGAGTATGATGGTTTGAGCCCGCTATAAACGGGATCCGCGCGTCCGGAGACCTCACCTGGATCTTTTTGCAACGAGTCATTGTATTTGCGAGAATTCGTGCCCGAATTTTTAATCATCGCGGCGCATCGCGTTATTTCAAACGAACAAGAGATCTTTGAAAGAGCCTCCAAATTACAAAAAAGCCAAAAATTGTCCGATCGAGTCAATCGACTTTTTGATCCGGTAAGAATTCATTTTGACCGGATTTTTCAGGAGACCTCTGTTCTACACATTTTTAATCTACACATGACATTTTCTACACAAATTATTCTACACAAGAAAAGTGGCGAGGAATGATATTCTACACAAGAGAAGTTGCAAGAAATATTATTCTACACGAAATTATCTTACACCGGTTTCTACATACATTATTCTACACATTTTTATTCTGCATATAACATTTTCTACACGGATTATTCCACTCAAGAAATGCGAGAAATATTATTCTACACAAAATTATTCTACACCGGCTTCTGCATACATTATTCTACACACTTTTATTCTGCATATAACATTTTCTACACGAATTATTGTACTCAAGAAAAGTGGCAAAGAATGTTATTCTACACAAGAGAAGTTGGAAGAAATATTATTCTACACAAAATAAGTTGCGAGAAACATTATTCTGCACAAAATTATTCTACACTGGTTTCTACATACATTATTCTGCTTAAGAAAAGTGGCAAAGATAATTATTCTACACAAAATTATGCTACACCGGCTTCTACACACATTATTCTACACAAGCGAAGTGGCAAAGGATTCGACACAAAATTATTCTACACTTGTTTCTACACATCATTATTCTACACATGACACTTCCTACACGAATATTTTACACACATCATTCTACACAAGAAAAGGTGGCAGGAAATAACATTCTATTCTACACATTATTATTCTGCACATGACATTTTCTACACAAAAGTTTTTACAAAAATTATTTCACTTAATAAAAGTGGCAGGGAATGTTATTCTACACAAGAGAAGTTGCAAGAAATATTATTTTACAAAAAATTATTCTATACCGGTTTCTACATACATTATTCTACACAAGATAAGCGGCAAAAAAGATTATTCTACACTGGATTTTACACACATTATTCTACACAAGCAAAGTGGCAATGAATATTGTCATACAATTGTTTCTACACACATTATTGTGCGCAACAAAAGTGGAAAGACATATTCAGGAGGCCTCTATTCTACACATTATTATTCTACACATGACACAATGTTCTAGACAGATATCCTACACAAGATAGGATGGTAAAGAACTTCAATTAGAGGCTGCCTCAATTCTACACATTATTATTCCACACATGAAATCATTCTACACAAGAAAAGGTGGCAGGAAATAATATTCTATTCTGAATAATTTTGTGTAGAATATTAGCCCTTGCTACTTCTCTTGTGTAGAATAATGTGTGTAGAAACCAGTGTAGAATAATTTCGTGGAGAATAATATTCCTCGCCATTTCTCTTGTTAGAATAATATTCATAAAAACCTTTGTAGAATAATTTCGTGTAGAATAATATTCCTTGCCACTTCTCTTGTGTAGAATAATGTGTGTAGAAACTGGTGTAGAATAATTTTGTGTCGAATATTTCTTGCAACTTCCCTTGTGTAGAATAACATTCCTTCCTACTTTTCTTGTGTAGAATAATTTGTGTACAAACTTTTGTGTAGAAAATGTCATGTGTAGAATAAAAATTTGTAGGATAGAAACCTCTGGTAATTTTTTCCAAATTCCTCTTCCAATTTTCAACTAAACGATTCTAGATCACCGCGAAATTGGAACGAACAGAAAGGTTGGGTTATCGCATTAGGAGTCTAGAAAAGGACCGAAGCTGGGGAATGGGGATATTACCTGGATCGAGCGAAACGCCTGGGGAATCAGGAGGATAGGGAACGTCTCCTGAGGATATGGAGCAAATATCGTAGGGAAGGCTGCTGCTTCGCATGTAAGAGTCCCGATTCCAGCCGAGATAAGGCCAAAAGTACTACCGTATGCGAGGGATAACACTGCAGGGCTGTTGGAACCCAGATAGGCTAAAGCGAGGGTGCTCATTACCCCTTAATAGTTCCTCGTATTTCCGAAGCTTCCATCCCATGTATAAATTCTACACGAAACTATGGGAACGTGTATATACAAAGCAGGTTACGGATCATCCCGAGAAATTCAATTTCTCTGCGAGGAGAATTCTCTCGTTTTGCATATTAAGCACACAACGATTCGATCTTCCGATCTTTTTCTCATCGCGGTCTTTGCTTCTCATCTTCTCTCAAATTGCTTCCAGACTTTGTTCAAATTTTTCTCGCGGCTTGGGGCTATTTCCCGTGGCGAAAATTGCTGCTAGGGGTGTGCGAATACTCGAATTTACGAATTATTCGAGACGAATTCAAAAAATTCGATTTTTTCGAATAGTTCAAATTATTCGAATAGTTCGAACTATTCGAATTCGAGTAATCTAAAAAATCACAAAATTAACAGGAAGGGTCGTTTGATGGGTACTAAAAAATATAACAAAATTTGAGGAAATAAAAAAAAAGTTTTTCAAACTGTCTGATTTGGGATGAAATGCCCCATATATAATATATGATTAAGTTACATGTATGATAGAACAACTTTACTTTTTCATCGAAATCGATCAGTTTAAGAGCAAAAAATAATTATTCGAATCGTTTGAATAATTCGTATGGTTTGACTAATTCGAATATTCTATTCGAATCTCGATTCGACTATCACTTTTTGATTCAAATTGAATGCTATTTTCATACCCCTAGTTCCTACTTGAAGCTCTGATCGAGTAGATTGGGTCAGAAGTGCCTCCATGTTTAAATCCTTGACTTCGATGATACGAAACCATAAGATTGTTGGGCAAACTCGAACGGAATCTCCCCATCGCGGGTCAGAGTCATCAATTTTTCAAGGAAGCGCAGTGATTAGCGTGTAACACATTTCACGGAATTTCGAGGGGGAGTTGGTATCAAATCGAAGAGAGATCTTAACGAAAGGCCCGTTGGAACGACATTTTCAGGGCGTAACGAACTTACGGACAAACAAACGCATGTGTGTTGGTCCGTGAACGCGCGTGGTCTTTTAAGCGGATAGATAGGGTACAAGGTTGGATCGGGGCTCCCTTAATTGGGCGTCATGTTGGTCCACGTATCGTATCGCCTCGGTAGCAAACTGTACGGTAGTCCTCACCAGAGGTATCTCTATCCATCTCTTCAGCCCGTTCTCGTATCTTCCTCGCTCCTTCATTCGGGTCCATCTGTTCTTTTCTCTCTTCTCCAAACATATACCTTTCTTCGCCTTTCTCTCCACTGACTTGGTACCAGCGCCTACCCCGTTCTCGTTTCTCTCAGCCTTCTTTTTTCCCTTCCTTTTCTCTGGTGCCGACACCCGCGGACTTTATCTCCCAGTCAGCCGCGTTGTGCGCGGGTGCGCCCGATTTTTCGTTGGATAACGAAGAAGCCGGACTTGGCTGAGAAAGATAGAGACAGGGTTGAGCATCAGGAGAAAGTATGGGGGAAGGAGATGAGATGAAGATGCACATATGCCTGTGGCATAAGCTGCGGCAAGTGTGGGAGCACTCGTTGAGACTTTGTAGAATCTCTCACAGCTGGCCTCTTCACTGTCTTGTGGGTCTGGGGACTGGGGAAGGGACTTGAAAGCCGGGGATGACTGAGAGGCCAAGCTCGATGGATGCTGGTCGAGTTCTCGAGTCGTTCTTGTAGCTACCAGAACCGGTAACCGCACGTGGTCTCGTTATTTAGGAAAGCAGCGCTCTTGTCTCGTCAACCAACGAAGTGGAAGACAGGGGTTAGCCCCAAGTCATCGACTGGCTTTGAAGAGTTAAAAAGTTCTGCTCGATGTCTCCATGGTCTTTTATTCAGCGAATTCATTAGCTACGTCCATTTGTACGCCTAGAACAGTGGTTTAATGGTTTCTACGTAATCCGATCTAGCCGATTTTGAGACCAGAGACCTGACCTCTGCGGTTGGCGATCTTGTGGGTCTGGGGACTGGAAAAGAGACCTGAAACCCGGGGATGACTGAGAGGCCAAGCTCGATGGATGCTGGTCCAGTTCTCGAGTCGTTCTTGAAGCTACCAGAACCGGTAACCGCATGTAGTCTCGTTATTTAGGAAATCAGCGCTCTCGTGTCGTCAACCAACGAAGTGGAAGACAGGGGTTAGCCCCAAGTCATCGACTAGCTTTGAAGATTTTAAAGGTTTTGCTTGATGTCTCCATGGTCTCGTATTCAGCGAATTCATTAGACACATCTATTTGCACGCCTAGAACAGTGGTTAAATGATTTCCAACTAATCCGATCTAGCCGATCTTGAGACCAAAGACCTAACCTCTGCGGTTGGCGATCCACTGACAAAATGTATGTAGATCTGAGGAGCGTGCGACGACAGGTGGCTCTGTATTTGCATGCTGGGGGGCTTGACAAAATATGGCTCCTCTTTCTAGTCTCTGGACATATCGAATGACCGCAGTGTATACCGGTAGCTCTTCCACATGGAACACGATACCTTATCCCTTGGATTTCGCCTTTTATCTACCCGAGGAATTCTATACAGAGTGTTGGCAACACACGTTTGTATTTCTTAATTCTCGAGAACCCTTGGTTTGATGTTTCAGCGAGTACCAGCTGACACGCTACTACAAAACCACGTGCTCACTTGCTCGAATGACGGAAAAACAAAAATTCAATACCCTTGTCGTCAAGACAAATTTCAGCACGCATAAATCCGGTATAGAGTTGTCCCGCACAAAAATGATAGTATTCGAATGATATAGAAAAGTATTAAATGTTTTGAGCATCTACATTGTGTCGTATTGGACAGAAGGACATATTGAGAGTGCTACCATTTATTTCTCTACTGGAAATACATCTCTAACACAATAAAACACTACCGTAATGTCATTGACAATTAAACAACACTACAGAAGGACACATTTACAGTGCTACCATTTATTTCTCCACTAGCAATATATCTCCAACACAATAAAACACTACCGCAATCTCATTACCAATTAAACAGCACTACAGAAGGACACATCAACAGTGCTACCATTTATTTTTCTACTAGCAGTACATCTCTAACACAATAAAGGACCACAGCAATATCATTACCAATTAAACAGCACTACAGGAGGACACATTAACAGCGCTACCATTTATTTCTCTACTAGCAATACATCTCTAAGACAATGAAACACTACTGCAATATCATTACCAATTGAACAGCACTACAGAAGGACACATTTACAGTGCCACCATTTTTTATCTACTAGCAATACATTTCCAATACAATAACACACTATCGCAATATCATTCCCAATTAAACAACACTACAGAAGGACACATTGACAGTGCTACCATTTGTTTCTCTACTAGAAATACCTCTATAACACAATAAAACACCACCAGAAGGACACATTTACAGTGCTACCATTTATTTCTCTACTAGAAATACATCTCTAACACAATAAAACACTACCGCCATGTCATTGCCAATTAAACAACACTACAGAAGGACACATTTACAGTGCTACCATTTATTTTTCTACTAGAAATACATCTTTAACACAATGAAACACTACCGCAATACAAAAGCAATTCAAAAGTGTACCATACAAAACTCTGCCAAACAGTAGCGTCTCAATAACTCCACCAAAAAACAAACCCAACAGAATAAATCTTCATCAAATAATAAGTAACCGCAAAACAAGTCTTCAAAGTAGCTCTCCAGTAACATCTCTACAACTTGACAGCACTCCTGTTTGACAAGCCTGCCAAATTAGATGTCGCCGGCTTGTTCACTCGGCCGGTAACTTATCGACGTTGTAGCCTGTTCTAACGAGACACCACAGTCTTCCTACAGTCAGTAAGTAGGAAATCACAAGATTCGAGACCTAGAGACTTGGTATCTGGGTAGTACTTAAGGGATACCATTTTTTCATTCATGTTAGATACTCTAGAGTGTCGGTAAAGTATTAAGCTTGGATATCCGAGCAATGGAGTTTTTTTTTCAACGCGAACATGAGTAATTCATACTTTGTCAGTACCATTATATTTTTATCTTCAAAGTGATATTATTTCTTCGAATCTAGGATAGCAACAGCAGGATAACGTCGTGGAAGCTTTTTCCTGGGACAAAAAAGAACATTGCTGAGCAATAAATATTGGTCCGGGAAAAAATTTCTCATTCCCCTATATATCACATTTACGATATATCTTGTACATAACAACCGCTTTATTATATCCACGGCGACTTCATGGATAAAATATAGACCTCGCGAAGTCACGGAAACCTTCTCGATATGGGTGTCAGCCTTCTCGGGGCGAGTTGCTGTCTTTTCTTTTTTTTCGTCAAGGAAGCCTTGCCCACATTTCTCTTTCTCTGTTACTCTTTGAATGTCGTGTGTGTATTGACCGCGGTTGCTGCTTCACGTCTTTGACTTGAGGTCTCTGAAAACGATTTCCAAGTCCGCGAGCAAGTTCACTTGGAGACAGGTCTCTCCTTACGAGATGAGCAACGGCACAGACACACAAACAGTTTCCTCTTCGTCTCGGCATGCGCTTTGTCAACTCCGTATGCCCTTATATGGGAATAGCCCGCGAGTACCGGATCACGTTTATATGGTAATATGATAATTAAGACATTCGAGCGATGGGCCACACGAGAGATGCTGCGAATTGCATTGCGAATTGACTTTTGTGGGAGAATTTCTTATGGACAAAGACTTTGGTCACAAAGTCCCCGAACGAGATATTGAACCCACCGACGTTCATCCTGACGTATGTCAGAGGGTTTCCACTAATTGTCATAGCCTTTTACGGTAATTAAGATGCCAAGTGGACGAAGCATCGAACAGACTTGAAGATCGATCCCTTGGGTGGAATTAGCGATCAGGATGATCGAGGGTCGAGATGGTCAAGATGGATCCGGGTAATGCAGTAGAGTCGAATGTGCAAGTCACAAAGACGAGCAAAAGGCTCGAAAATCTACTAAGACATAACCCTGACTTCTCAAAAACCGGAAAAGCCTGCCAAATCACATAAATCCTGCTTGTCAACTCGGTCGGTAACTCACCGACGCTGGAGTTCGCTCCAATGAAGAAACACCGCCGCCCCGAGGTCGGCAAGTAGGATATCGCAGGTTTTTCGTCGAATTAATGATGCCGAGAGTGCGGGAGTCGGACAACGACTCTCTTCCTCTTTTCCTATCAAAAAACCACTGCTTCAATCTTCTTTGAGAGACGCCGGCAGTATATTTCCACGAGCGATGGGAAAATCACCGACGAAAGAGCCCTGCGGTGAAAGTAGCCAATTAGGCAGGGAATAGCAAATCCAGTAGAGAGATAGAGAGAGCATAAGACTTGCTTTAGCATCTAGTCCTTTTTCTATATTGACTCTCGTTTGTCTGATTCCTCTTTCCCGCTCAGTGTCGGCGCTCGTCTTTGTTTTCTATGGCTATTAGGCAGGTTACAAACGGTGTGTTGAGGAAAAACGAGAGACACGCCGATAAAAGGAATACAGTCGCCGGTCTCGACGATCCAAAGAAACGCTAATTACGTGTTGATACCTGGAAATCAGTAGCGAAAGTGTCGGTGGATCCGATGGCTTCCACCTTGTCCAGGACACACGTGTCTGATTTTTATGCCATTGCAAGCAAAAAGGCCTACAATCAGAGGTATGCGAATGGCATTTGAATCGAATTATTCGATTTGAAACTGGATTTGAATTATTCGATTCGATTCGTCTCGAACTGCAATGTCTAAAATTAATTTGTACAAATTTTTCCTGGCTGGAACATCATTCCCGCAGCGTTCATCATCATCGCAGCGTCGAACATCGAAAACAAGACCAGCAACGAGGATCGTAATTCCGATGAGCCAGAAGTCAAACTGCGAACATCAACTCCCTCGTCAGCCTCATAATTTTTTTTTGTCTTTTCAACGTCATCTCAGCTCGCGCTATCAAGCTCGTTCGTTGTCCGGACTTCGTGGATCGAAGATCTCCTTTTTTTCTCTCGCTCTCGCGACGATCTGCCCGCGTATCCCCCAAAGACCAATTTGTCTGGATCATATACAACCGCTCGTAAAATAGAGCACTCCTTCCCTCGGACTCGAACGGAATACCAATGAGATGCGGGCTTTGTGAGGTGCCCCCGTGCCGTCAGCAGAAGCAACGGCAAACAGCCACGAGGAGGGACTCATGGGAACCTTTCCTCTCTCGTCAGAGAAAGAGAAGAGACGGAGGATGGAGAGAAAGAGTTCTCGGAGGCTTTCACTCGTTCGTGAGTGTGTGTATCGCCCGGAAGGGTCGTTGAGGGCTAGGCATGCATACATAGCAATTCACGATGCAACGATGAAGAGTCCACTTGTTCACATATGCAGCATGTGTCCTCTCCATCTCTGGATTCTGTTTCTCCAACAACTACAACTCCGTCCCTCTACTTCTGCATATTGCACTCGTAGGGATCAATAGGATTGAATCCAGACAACTTGGGGGATACCAAATGCATCTTTGATGAACAGTCGAGGCTTTTGTGCTCTAGCAAAGACAGAATCTCAACTCTCAACAAGGATAGTGGCTGATCCTTCTCCAGAAGAAAGATAAACGACTCCGTGAACTTTCCTTCGGCGTAGGAGAGAACTTGTGCCTAGCAAACAGGTGGATCAAGTCCCACGAAGCAACCTTAGACCCAGTTCTCACGAGAGCCTCTGGTGGAGGAAGTTTCCGCGATTGATTCGTGAGATGATTCAGTTTAAATCTCTAGGAAACGTATCAGACGATATCCCGAAGATGCTGAATGTCTGGACGTATTATCAGAATTAGATGGCTGCGATCACGCGGGATCAATAATCCAAATTAGCCGTAAGCACCGGATAATTATGGGTACAGGCTGCAATTAGGTGAGACATATATACCTATGACAAATCATGCTGTGGCCACTCACCTTCTATCATCTCTTGGTCTCTCTTCCTCTTCTGGGTTTTCTTCTGAGTCCTGCGCTCCTTCATACGCAGAACAGGTTCTCATGAACGCGATTCGCTCCATCTACAGCACTGTGATTTATCGCGATGCTCCGGATTTCTACTCCACTTATTTATATAGATGTACATAGACATGTAATATATAGAGGGTTAGCTTCTCAGCTCCTGAAATTATTGAGATATGCGCAAAACGCGAGTGACCGCGAGGAGCTTTCGTGGAGACATCGCGCGGAATCTGCTCACCGAGACAGGACTTGGATTGTATGAGAACCTTCCCGGCGGAATAATTCATCACGACGTGAGGGTGAGCGAGAAAATTAGTCAGGCGACCCGAGACTCTCGCTATCACTCGGATAATTCATTCGATAATGACCGAAGGCTTGAAGGATTTAATACCGCTATCAGCTTCGGCCGTGGGATCGAGACTCTTGGATCTTTCCCTTCTCTCATACCTCCGCGAGTGATGATGATACGCTGATTGCCAGCAATTACCACTACTGAGAAGAAGAACCTTTCGAAATACATTATGAGCCTCGTGATGATAATTATTTTGTAGTACGAATAATTCCATGGGCGATGGGGGCCACCTTCTTGTTTGGGCGATTGACTGCCCAGAGAGAACGAGGCGCTTAGGAGGGTTCTTTATTCGAGGGGTAGTTTTGAGCATCATCAAAATAGTTGCCATAACGAGCAGATGGTTGGATTAACCAAAAAATGGTCAACTAAAATAACCTTACTAATTAGAATGTGGCACTAAGAATATTGGTTACCATAATTTAATTTGGTTATCAATATCGGAGGAGCTTTTGGTCAAATTCTTCAGGGATGCAGGACCAATTATCCATTGTTTGAGAGGTAGCTTTGAGAATCATCAAAATAGTTGCCATAAGCACGCAGATGGTTGGGTTGACCAAAACAAGGTTGACTTGACTAAACTTATTAATTTAAATCTGGTATTATAAATATTGGTTACCACTTTTTTTTTGGTTATCGATATCGAAAGAGCTTTTGGTCAAATTCTTCAGGGATGGAGGATCAATTATTCATTTTTTGAAGGTTAGTTTTGAGAATCATCAAAACAGTTGCCATAACCACGCAGATGGTTAGGTTAACCAGAAAATGCTTAACTAAGATAACCTTACCAATCTGAATCTGTTAATAAAAATATTGGTTACCAGATTTTTAGTTTTAATTATAATTAATCCAGAGAAAACGATACGTTTGAGAGGACCAATTATTCATTTCTAGGGAGTTAGTTTTGTCAATCATTCAAATTGTTTCCATAACCACGCAGATGGTTAGGTGAACCAAGAAAATGTTAGTCCTTACCAATTCGAATCTGTTACTAAGAATATTGGTTAACACAATTTTTTTTCGTTATCGATATGTCCAGGGCTTCTCTTCAAATTCTTCATGGATATGGAATGGTCTGGCACTAAAAACCTTTTCATTTTACCGATAAATGAGTGACGACGTTAAATGTCTACAACGTACTTCTCGTAGTCCGGCGTTGTTCTCCTCTCCGGGTGAGAGGCGCTTATCCCCTTCCGACTACGTGTCTCGCATTCTCGATTCGGAAACGTGAATCTAAGTCTCCTTCAATCTTAGAGTAGTCGAGAGTCCTGTTTCATCAGCCGTGCACACCTTTCTCGACGTAAATTGCATTGCTCGAAACATGCGCCTGAATCCAGGCAACCCTACGTACACCTCTACCGACTATGCATCTCCACGATCGCAATTTCGAGCTCATTACAAGGTCTCATAATGGAATAACCTTCAAGGTCATTTTCAAGGTCAACGTTTTTGAAAATGGAAACCTGTATTTTTGAGTCAAACTTATTCCGAAAAAGTTGATTGATCTCTTCTAAATCTTCCAATGTAAATATAAAACTGTTTGTTATATTGATTTCAAAACTAAAAAATAAAGGGTTCCATAAAAAAAAGTTGACTTTGGAATAACCTTCATGATCATCGTCAAGGTCACTACTGAAAGCGCTTTGTTAAAATTAATTGGTCGTTACGAAAGAATTTGAAAAGCTTCCATTCCCAAAGGTATCCACACCTTGTTCAAGTTTAGTTGACCTTAGAGGACCTTCAAGGTCAAAATGTCCCTATGTCCTGAGTACATATTTGAACGTGAAATTTTCCGCTCTATGGATTGCCGATGTCAGAAGGAGCTTTCCATTTGAAAAAAGTTGACCTTGAAATGACCTTGGAATGACCTTGAAGGTTATCGCCAAGGTCAAAACCAAAAATCACCATAGAAATGAAAAATGACATGAAAAATCGATTTTTTGAAAATCCTGTCTGTGTAGAAAACCTCAACTCCGAGTTTGCATCAATAAAGCGTCGATGTGAAACAGCCCTCTCGTGAATCATCGCGCGAGACCATTCACTCGGAGGAGGATGCAATTTTCAGGGGAATCTTCTCACGGTTATTGCCACTTGCGGTGTTACTGAGGTGGGACTCTCACTGCGCGCAATTAAACGATTCCCAGCATCGCGGACTTGAGTCGTGGCGCGTCTCGCGGTTGCATTTACGTTCAAAGTATAAATGTCGCCCCGGGGCCGTTTCGTATATTATGCACGACGTTAATCACGACGTTTCGTCGCTAATATATTCAATGTCGTGGAGGCCGGCAATGACCGCTTGTGTACAAGAGATCGTTCGACAATGCCCTCTGGGCATTTTTTGCTATGCCAAAGTTTTCGCATACGCATATCGTTTGTCTCGCGAGTCTAAAGGGAAAGGATTAAAAAAAAAAATTGCCCTACCCTCTTGTGATCGAACGACCCAATTTATCCTTGCGATTTCGCGAATCCGCGATTAATCTCTCGGTCTGGTTTATTGGTTTCATTTTTTGCATCGATCCGTCGAGACAGATTGAAAATTGAGTCTGTAGGAGTATGCGAATAGCATTCGAATTATTCGAATTATTCGGACCATTCAAATTATTCAAACTATTCAAATAGTTCAAATTATTCGAACTATTCACACTATTCAAATAGTTCGAATTATTCGAATTATTCGGACCATTCGAATTATTCAAACTATTCGAATTATTCGGACAACTCGAATTATTCGAATAGTTCTAACTATTTGAATTATTCGAAAAGTTCGAATTATAATATTCGAAACTCGATTTGAATGTTTCGATTCGTCTCGAATAATTCGTAAATTCGAATATTCGCACACTCCTAAATTTATAGCGTTATTTATAGGGATAGGTTTGGGACCACTTTTTTCAACTGATTTTCATGCATTTTTTTGACAAAGAAGAAATGTGTATACTTTGTTGAAACTTTGAGAACATTTTCTATATATATTGAAGGAAGTATTGTAATTTTGTTGAAGTGTTTTCTTAGAAAATATGCAAAATATCAGCTGCATACGTTAGAGTTCATCAAGGGACGTAAATGTTAGTGGACATTCTGGAGGCCACAGTTTTTATCTGAAATCAATGGGGTTTTATATTTACTTTAAGAAAATGTCTTTTTTCTATGTGAATCTAACTTCCTCTAAAAAAAATAAAAAATTTCATTTTTTAAGGTCGTTTAAGCGAAAGAGTATAATTCTTTGTCATTTTTTGATAACGTTTTTTGAATTACAATACTTTAATGAATGATATCATTCCGAATTTGGGTCCATATGTAATGTAATTATATTTAAAAAAATCATATTCCCTTCAAGAAAGTGTCTTTCTTCTATATTAACTTGACTCTCCTCAAAAAAAGGAAAATTGCATTTTTTAGAGGTGTTTGAAGAACCAAGCATGATTTTGTTGCCATTTTGTTACTTTTTTTATATGAGAAAATAATCTGAACAATGATATGATTCCGAATTTAAGTTCATACAGAGCGTCATTATATAAAGCAACTAGCTGTCAATTTTCAAAATGATTGGTGAAAAACCTTCCGAGCCAAAGTATACTCTAATCAAAAAGAAGTCGTTCCAAAAAAAAAACGCGGTTGAAAAAAAATGATCTTTCAGGCATTAAAAGGGGGACACTAATCTAAGTGCTGATAAAAACACAATGAATTTCAATTTTTATTTGAAACTTCAGAAACATATTTTTAAACAGTTCGACCAACAATTTACTATTTACTATTAGCCATAATTGATCTAAGCTAGGAAGGTGCAAATAGCATTCGAAACGAGTCAAATATTCGAATTAATCGAACCATTCGAATTATGGAAAGGGGAAAACTAAAAAAAAAGAATAAAATTTCATTTTTGAATACAATTCAATTAATCGTTTTATTTTAGGGGTATTCGAATATTTGAATTTTCGAATTATTCGAGACGAATCCAATCGAATAATCTGAATCGATTTTTGAAAAGAATACTTCGAGTAGTTCGAATAATTTGAATAGTTTGAATCATTCGTATAGTTCAAATCATTTGAATACCTCAAATCATTCGAGTAGTTCGAATCATTCGAGTAGTTCGAATCATTCGAGTAGTTCGAATTATTCGAGTAGTTCGAATCATTCGAGTACTTCGAATCATTCGAGTAGTTCAAATCATTCGAGTAGTTCGAATCATTCGAATAGTTCGAATCATTCAAATAGTTCGAATCATTCGAATAGTTCGAATCATTCGAATAGTTCGATTCATTCGAATAGTTCAAATCATTCTAATGGTTCGAATCACTTTAATAGTTCGAATCATTCGAAGAGTTCGAATCATTCTCATAGTTCAAATCATTCTAATAGTTCGAATCATTCGAATAGTTCGAATCATTCGAATAGTTCGAATCATTCGAATAGTTCGAATCATTCGAATAGTTCGAATCATTCGAATAGTTCGAATCATTCGAATAGTTCGAATCATTCTAATAGTTCGAATCACTCTGATAGTTCGAATCATTCTAATAGTTCGAATCATTCTCATAGTTCGAATCATTCTAATAGTTCGAATCATTAGAATAGTTCGAATCATTAGAATAGTTCGAATCATTCGAATAGTTCGAATCATTCTAATAGTTCGAATCATTCGAATAGTTCGAATCATTCTAATAGTTCGAATCATTCGAATAGTTCGAATCATTCGAATAGTTCGAATCATTCGAATAGTTCGAATCATTCGAATAGTTCGAATCATTCGAATAGTTAGAATCATTCGAATAGTTCGAATCATTCGAATAGTTCGAATCATTCGAATAGTTCGAATCATTCGAATATTTCGAATCATTCGAATAGTTTGAATCATTCGAATAGTTCGAATCATTCGAATAGTTCGAATCATTTGAATAGTTCGAATTATTCGATTCGATTCGTCTTGAATAATTCGTAAATTCGAATATTCGCACACCTCTAGTCTAAACTCATTATAGAGAAGCCCAAGAAATTTCTTATCAAGGATATGTCGAACGTTGGTAAAAAAAAATGAGGAATCTATAAGTATTTCTAAATTGCACGATTTTGGAATTATGGTATATCTGCGTTTATGTGTAAGACATACAAAAAAGGTGGCGTCATTGCAACGCCTTGTTGGCATACCGATGGATTTATCGTTGGCCCACAAATCGCTGTATACACATCGTCATTCTTACACGCGACTCACTCGTTATAAGTCGCATTACACACAAGCAGTCATCGTATATGTACTTGCGTACTCATGTACATGGTCATACATGTATAAATATACATAAAAGCATGTTCTCGTACTCTCGGCGCATTCCATTGCCCACGCACATGAGTCAACGCGTGTCCGTTGGTCTCACGTTGGAGAACGTATTACAACCGAGATCCAAGAGGGATTTCTCTTACTCTCTGAGATGATGATGACGCCAGGAGAACTCACCGAACGCTGATAATCGGTCTTCGAGCGAGTTCTGACTCACGCGAATCGCGTGCGATTACTCGCGCTTCGCTTTATCGATACGGCTGCGTTTTTTTTCTCTCAGTATTTTCCTCGATTGATCGACCTGGGGATTATCCGAGATATCGTTGCGGTACAACGAATCATCGACTTGAGCCTCGACGTCACGTTTTCTTGGGAATGAGATACACATGACGTACCATTCATTTTGTACCGTTGAGGAGACAGATGAGTTCGATCGGCTCTGTCCAGGACAGCCCCTACAGCACATAACATTGCTGCAATGTTGCAGCAATAAATATTGAAAAGATCAATTGAAAGAGATCTATTCATTTATTCCTCATAAAATATCAATAACGATTGATTTCGAGTCATTTTGCTTTTTCTTTTTTCATATTTATTTTCAAAATTTTTTTTGTGCTTTTGACATTAATAGGACATGTTATATTAATAATATTAAGGGCGGAGTAAAGTATTTAAATTTTTTTTTCATTTTTTTTTTAATTTTTTAAATGAATGCATAATATCTCAAGAATATTGTGTTAAAATTTCAAGTCGATCGGAGTAAAATTGACGAAGTTATGAGTATTTGAGCGTCTATTGCTCCATGCCGGGTTTTATACCTGCGCGGCAGCTGCGCGGCGCGCTATTTTTTTTTCATCATTTTGTTAATAACATTTTGGAATTATTATTATGCAAAATTAATCTTTCGAGAACCTTTAATATGCATGAATTTTCTCAGATTTTTATGCAATCGAGAAGTGTTCTCAAACTTATGTGCAATGAGCGCTAAGCGACCAACCTCTTCTGCGTTTTTCAAACCGTTTTTATTGCACTCCGTGCGCAAAGTGCCACTTTGCGCACGCTCCGCGTGCTCAAACTGGCACTTTGCGCACTCGTACAATAAAGTTTCGTACGATACTAGTGCGAGAAACTTTTTCTCAACTCGTGTGATTGCAACATTCGCCATCGGCTCATGCTGCAAACTCACACTCGTCAGAAAAAGTTTCATCGCACTAGTATCGTAATATACTATTATTGCACTCGTGCGATAAAATTTTATACTTGGGCGGCAGCTGCACGGCGCGCTATTGTTTTTTCATCATTTTGTTAATAATATTTTGGAATTATTATTATGCAAAATTAATCTTTCGAGTACCTTTAATATGCATGAATTTTCTCAGATTTTTATGCAATCGAGAAGTGTTCTCAAACTTATGGGCAATGAGCGCTAAGCGACCAAACTCTTCTGCGTTTTTCAAACCGTTTTTCTGAGACTTGTCATATTTGAAGTCCGTGTACACGATAACTCAAAATCTACTGGACCAATCGCTTTGAAATTTTGCACAGTCCTTCTTCACATAATTCACCAGGTATTGTCGAGAGCTTTTTTTTTTTTTTTATTGATTACCAATTTTTCAACAACAAATTAGCCGATTTTTTTTAGCAAAAATCGGGCTACGAAAAATCGAAAAATCGAAAAAAAAAATCCTCCCGTCATTACCTCAAGAAACATCTCCTTTGACAAATGCATTTTGATTTTTTTGTTTCAGATGATTCTGTTGCGAGTTATGGTGTACACCGCAAACCTACTTTTCTTCGAGGCGCCTCCGGGATTTAATTTTCACTCGCTCAATTTTGAATATTTTGCAATGCAAATTTAGGAGAATACTGTTCAAATGTTACTTCATTATATGTAAATTTTTCAATAAACGAACACTATCCGTTACGCAAAAAAAAAATCTTAAAAACATGCCTTTTTTTCGCCGAATTAACTTTACCCCGCCCTTAAGACATTGTGATATTCGTATTGAAAAAATGTTTAATATCAAAAAAGCTATAAGACCAAAATATATTTTGTTTCTGAATGATTCTTATTCGTAAAATATGACTATGTATTGAAACGGGACGCCCTGGGGCCTGCCACGATCTCGGCACTTCGCCTGACATCCGCTAGGTGGCGGCGGTCGGTGGGCGCTCTCGCGCTGGCGAGAGAGCCACCAAGCACCAATAAAGGTCCGGTGTATTACCAGCATCGGGGTCCTCATTCTCAATTAACAATCAATCGTTGGAATATTTACCCGTGCTCTGTGGCCGCGCAGTCCTATGGACTTGAAACTACATATTTTTATTTTATGCAATGATTCAAATGATAAAGTTTCCATTGCAGGTAATATTCCTGAAATATTGAATATGCAATACGAGTTATGTTGCTGGAATATTGCACATTGATTGGATGCAATATTTCTGGAACATTGCGGAACATTGCAGCAATATTTCAATCGGCGGACATAGCAAGATTGTAGCAATGTTTTTTGGAATATTACAATGTTGTCGTGCTACATTTCAGCAACATTACATGAATAATGTGTGCTGTAGGGGAAAGAGTGGAGTCCGCGTTTCGGAAATCCCGCTTATCTGGCGTTGATTAATTGAGAGGAACTCATTAAAAATAATTTATTGATCTCCGTGTATGTTTGCATTAAGGGCGTGCGAATAGCATTCGAATCGAATCGTATAGGGATATTCGAATTATTTGAATAATTCGAATAATTCAAATTATTAGAAACAGTCGAATGATTTGAACCATTTGAATTATTGAAATTATTCGAACCATTCGAATAATTCGAATTATTCGAACTATTCGAATAATTCGAATTTTCTTGCTCTTAAGCCCGAATTTTAAGATCTTAACATCTATCTTAGGATCCATTTTAAGATCAAACTTAAGACCAAAATTCACATCGAACGCGAGTTGAAACTTAAGATCGAACTTAAGTTCCAATGTAAGATGGCACTTAAGTTCGAACTTAAGTGTCATTATAAGTTCATACTTAAGTTTAAACCTTTGTGCGAACTTCAGATCGATCATGAGTTGAAACTTTAACTCGATTTGAAGTTTGATCTGAAGATCCATCTCAAGTTTGAACTTAAGTTCGATCAAACTTCTGTCATCGTCTCCCTCGACCATATTTTTTGGCAGTAGTTGTCAAAATAGTTAAGTTCGATCGAACTTAAGTTCAAGCTCAAGGAAGATCTCAAGATAAAACTTCAAACCAAGTTTAAGTTTGAACTTAAGATCGATCTGAAGTTCGTACTAAAGTTTAAACTTAGGTATAAATTTATAACGACACTTAAGTTCAAACTTAAGATTTATCTTAAATTGGAACTTAGGTTCGATCTTAAGTTTGATCTTAAGATCGATGAAGAAGTTATGTTGTTCTATCATATATTGAACTGAATCATAATGATTTTTTTATAGCTCACTACTGAAGTACTGAAAATTTTAATAAAACAACTTTTCAAAGAAAGTTTCATTACCAACCTTTCAATGAAATTAAATTTAAAATATTTTTTCAGATATTATGAAAATTTTTCAAAAATTATACCCTTTTTATTTATCTGCAATATATATCTACCAAATTTTGAAAAAAATTTAACAGCAATAAAAAAAAGTCAATCGTTATCTTTAGTGTCTCTTTCGCAGGTTTAACAATTATAGAAAAATAAATAAAGAATCATTTTTTATCGTTATGATCCACGACTGTTTCTTCCTCGTTCTGAAATCTGGTTTTATTTTCAGCTATTGCCATTAATTTATTTAATAATTTTAACAATGCAAATATTTAGTTAGGTTTTCATCATAAGCAGCCATTGTAATAACATAGTCTCTTATTTTTTACAAGTATTTAGAGGTGTGCGAATATTCAATTTTGCGATTCATTCGACACGAATTGAATCGAATAATTCGAATCGGCTTTCGAATTGTATAATTCAAACTATTCAAATTATTCGAACTATTCAAACGATAGGAATTATTCGAATAGTTCGAACTACTCGAATATTTCGAATCGTTCGTATAATTCGATTCGGTTCGTCTCGAATAATTCGTAAATTCGAATATTCGCACATCTCTAGTTTGAATCCAAGTCCCGAGTCAATTCACGACAGAGTACACGTAAATTTGTGTTCCGCAACAATTTGAGAGAGGGACGAGAAACTTTCAGTGCTGAATACTTTGCGAGGCGAAAGAAACAAGGAATGGTAGAAAAAGTGAGAAAAATGAAACGAAACGAGAAAATACTGAGCCACCGTTCTCTGCTTATATAAAGGGGAGGATGGGGCAAAATGGACACTTTAAAAAAAAATCAACTCTTCATAGGCAATTGCCATGAAAATATTAGAACTAGATCCGATTTTGTGTGGGCAAATCTTTTTGGGTGTATTTTCTCTAATTTTAATGACAATTCCCTTATTTTTTAATTTGTTAGTTTAACATTTTTTTTTGATAATTTTTTATGGTGTCCATTTTGCCTCCCCTTTCTCTATATATTTATACAAGTATATACTCCAGCACTCGGAAGCCACTCATTTTAGAACGCCCCGACTCATGTTGCACATATTTGTTGAAATAAAAGAAAATCCCCAAGTCTCCCCGGGGGTAACCTAACGCAATTTCGTTTCTTTCGAGCAATGTTTTGCCCGAGTAAATGCGCCAACGCGGTAGCAGCCGCACGTCCGCATGCATATGCATTATTCGACTGTTCCTGACGCGATTTTAATGACGTCGTTGGAGAAGAATTTGCAAACGCGCCCCGAGACGTATTTTTCCCACGGTCAGGCGAATCGAGTTGAAATTTACTTTTTAGTGAATGTACAAAGTTCACTTGTAAGAGAGTATTCTGGTCTAGCATTTTGAAAAAATCATTTTTTTGCATGTTCTCAAAGCTTAGACCTTTGAAAGTATATCCTCGAAAATAAATTTTTCAATTCCAATAATTTACGGAGTTGTAGCTATTTTAGTGACGCAGCAACTATTCTCGTCACGTCAGATCGTAACTTTAAGGAAGTATTTTGGTCTAGAATCTTGGAAAAATCAATTTTTTTGCATGTTCTTGAAGTTTAGATATTTAAGAATATATCCGCGCAAGAAAATTTTCTAATTCCAATAATTTACGGAGTTATAGCTATTTTAGTGGTGCAGTAACTATGCCCGTCACTCCAGAGCAACTTTAAGAATGTATTCTAGTCTAGAATTTTGAAAAAATCCTGTTTCATTGCGAATTCTTAAAGTTTAGACCTTGAAGAATATATTCTAGAAAGGAAATTTTTTAATTCCAATCATTTACGGGGTTATAGCTATTTTAGTGATGCAGCAACTATGCCCGTTACGTCAGAGCATAACTTTGAGGAAGAATTCTGGTCTGGAATTTTGAAAAAATCAATTTTTTTTGCATATTCTCAAAGCTGAGACATTTAAAAATTTAGTCTTGAAAGGAAGTTTTTCAATTCCAATAATTTACGGAGTTATAGCTATTTTAGTGACGCAGCTACTATGCCCATCACGTCAGAGCGTAACTTAGAGAAATTATTCTGGTCTGGAATTAAAAAAAAAAAACAATTTTTTTGCTTACTTTTAAAGTTTAGACATTTAAGAATTTAGTCTCGAAAGGAAATTTTTCAATTCCAATAATTTACGGAGTTATAGCTATTTTAGTGACGCAGCAACTATGCCTATCACGTCAACTTTGAGGAAGTATTCTGGTCTGGAATTTTGGAAAAATCAATTGTTTTGCATGTTTTTAAAGTTTAGACATTGATTAATACCCGCGCGTGAAAATTCTAGGGAAGCCCTGACTCAAGTCGGGACCTTGTCGGGCTGTCCGGAATCGCCCCTCCACCGCCAGGTTGGGCTTCGACAGGGCAATGCCAAGGTTGCCAGGCCTATTTGCAATATGGCTGACCTAAGGCAACCCGTCGAGGACCTTGTCGGGCCTAAACGTGGATGATCTGTCATGAATTGCAATAACACCGCCAGGCTGGGCTCCAACATGGCAGTGCCAAGGTTTCCAGGCTTACTTACAATATGACTGACTTGAGGCAACCCATTGAGGACCTCGTTGGGCTCAAAAGTGGATGCCGTGTCATGAATCGCCATAACACCGCCAGGTTGGGCCACGACAGGGCAATGCCAAGGTTGCCAGGCCTATTTACAATATGGCTGACCTAAGGCAACCCGTCGAGGACTTTGTCGGGCCTAAACGTGGATGATCGGTCATGAATTGCCATAACACTGCCAGAGTGAGCCTCGACATGGCAGTACCAAGGTTTCCAGGCTTACTTACAATATGGCTGACTTGAGGCAACCCATTGAGGACCTCGTTGGGCTCAAAAGTGGATGCCGTGTCATGAATCGCCATAACACCGCCAGGTTGGGCCACGACAGGGTAATGCCAAGGTTGCCAGGCTTACTTACAATACGGCTGACCTAGGGCGACCCGTTGAGGACCTTGTCGGACTCCGATCGGGCAACCCATAATTAAAGAAGTCGGTATAATTTCAACAGAACCAAATTGGGCCCAAATAGGGCGAAAGTACCGGAGCCACAATTATTTCAAACACGGCACTGACGAGGCAACCCCTTGAGAGCCCAATCAGGCTTCACGGGGAGTTAGTTCCGAGACTCGCCATGAGATGTTACATACGGCATGCGCTCTCTCCCATACGGAATATCCACATAGTATGCTTATATAGCCGAGCCCGTAGTAAAAAACTCCATTGAATCGCCAATGGCAACCAATGGTCCCCATACGACTCCATTGGACAATGAATGGGGACCCATTGAGATTTTCGCATTTGTCAATGGCGTACAGGGCTGACCATTGATCAGTGAATGGGTATCCATTGAACATCAAATGCGGATGAATCGAATGATCATCATTACTCAATGATGCTCATTGGAAAGCTAATGCGGATGTATCGAGCGATCAGCATTGCCCAATGGTGTCCATGAGATGGTAAATGCTGATGAACGAAATGATCCGCTTTACCCAATGATGTCCATTGGAAAGTCAATGCGGATGAACTGAAAGATCAGCATTTCCCACAGATGTTAATTGGAACCCAAATGCGGCTAACGATGAAATGATCAGCATTTACCAAGGATACCCATTGAATAATAAGTAACTACGAATTATACAATGATCAACATTTATCAATAATGTCACTTCATTGATGACTGATCGAATGATGAGCAGCATTCGTTAACGATGTTGCAATCCATATTCGAGGTTCAATGCTGAACAATTGAACCCATCGATCGATGAGAATTTTTCCGAATGCGATATTTCTCAAACGGCGGTGAATTAATAAAGTCAAGTGAGAGTAGATGTCACTGATTCTCATATATGAACCAAATATTTTCTTCAATTGTAATAAATGCTGATGATTATATCGATGGTCAATTAATATTAGCATAAGCTCGGAAATTATTCGAAAGTAATTTTAAAAAAATGTATTATAAACTGCTCATCAAATACGCGTACGTTTGGGATAAGTGATTTTTGAAACCGTTTATTTTTAACATATACACATAATTTTATCAGTCCTTCTCAACCCGATTTGTGAGAGGAGAAACGTATATACTTTCATTATCAATCGTCATCTGAATACACTTACAATCTATTTTCTCAATTCTGAGCTTCAATAATTTCTATTAAATGTAATAATATATATCGCGTTACAGCTGCCATAAGGGCGTATCACCTCTTTTACGCCCTTATGGCATCCGGGAGCCATAAGGGCGTATTGAAATTTTTTTTTTCAGGAATCGACGTAATTATGACCGAAACGTATAGAACCGATGAAAAAAAAATTTTCCCAATTTTTTTTTTTTATACGCCCTTATGGCTTTCCGAGTTGGTGTCGAAAGCCATAAGGGCGTATCGAAATTTTTTTTTTCAGGAATCGACGTAATTATGACCGAAAAGTATAGAACCGATGAAAAAAAAATTTTATAAGCTCTTGCTCAAGCCGCAATTCTATCTAGAAAATATTTTTGTTTTTCGGGCCTCGTATCGATGTATTTTTGCCCCCTAAACACGAATCTATCAATAGTTTTTTCAAAAAATCAAAATTTTCATGAATTTCGATAAAAAACTGTTTTGCTCAATTTTGGGCCTATTTTAAAAAACCTGAAAATAGCGAAATTTCAAGTGCTCATAACTTCACTTTGGTTCAACCGATTTCAAAATTTGTTTTTCGTACGCAAAGCTTGTGACCAAACTTAGAGAATGCCGTTAAGTTCATCCCGATAACTAATTTTTTGTAGAAATGAGAGTAGTTTGAAAATCGCCGAAAAAAATGGAAAGGGGTATACCTTAAAAAATTTACAAAAATCTATTGTTGAACTTTAAAAATCTGCCAAAAATCGAAAAATGATCGTAATGGGATGAACCAAACGGGATTTTGAAGCGTGAACGATTACGAAGAGAATGAGCTCATGCTCAAGCCGCAATTCTATCTAGAAAATAAATTGCAGCCATTTTAGTGAACCGATTAAATTTTGGCCAAAATGCAAAAAAAAAAAAAAAATTATTTTTGTTTTTCGGGCCTCATATCGATGTATTTTTGCCCCCTAAACACGAATCTATCAATAGTTTTCTCAAAAAATCAAAATTTTCATGAATTTCGATAAAAAACTGTTTTGCTCAATTTTGGGCCTATTTTAAAAAACCTGAAAATAGCGAAATTTCAAGTGCTCATAACTTCACTTTGGTTCAACCGATTTCAAAATTTGTTTTTCGTACGCAAAGCTTGTGACCAAACTTAGAGAATGCCGTTAAGTTCATCCCGATAACTAATTTTTTGTAGAAATGAGAGCAGTTTGAAAATCGCCGAAAAAAATGGAAAGGTGTATACCTTAAAAAATTTACAAAAATCTGATGTTGAACTTTAAAAATCTGCCAAAAATCGAAAAACGATCGTAATGGGATGAACCAAACGGGATTTTGAAGCGTGAACGATTACGAAGAGAATGAGCTCATGCTCAAGCCGCAATTCCATCTAGAAAATAAATTGCAGCCATTTTAGTGAACCGATTAAATTTTGGCCAAAATGCAAAAAAAAAAAAAAAAATTATTTTTGTTTTTCGGGCCTCATATCGATGTATTTTTGCCCCCTAAACACGAATCTATCAATAGTTTTCTCAAAAAATCAAAATTTTCATGAATTTCGATAAAAAACTGTTTTGCTCAATTTTGGGCCTATTTTCAAAAACCTGAAAATAGCGAAATTTCAAGTCAACGTAATTATGACCGAAACGTATAGAACCGATGAAAAAAAAATTTTCCCAATTTTTTTTTTGTGGGCAATGGGGAATGAGTGGCGAACAGCAATGGAGATTCTTTCGTATAGTAAAAACTCCATTCATCGCCATTGAAAAATCCTCATTAATTCCCCATTGCCAAAATAACTAATGGGGATGAATGCCGAATTGCCTAAGGGGATTGTCTCCATTGAATCCCCATTAGATAATCCCCATTCCGTTTCAAATGGGGAATTCAATGGTGAAAATCCCCTTAGGCAATTCGGCATTCATCTCCATTGGTTATTTTGGCAATGGGGAATGAATGGGGATTTTTCAATGGCGACGAATGGAGTTTTTTACTACGGGAGGTGGGAGCACGGGTTGTGTTCGACACCGCAGAGTCAGGCCTCTCAGGAAGTCATGCTTCGAAGGTTGCCATAACCGCAAGATTTCCACATAGAAATCCTCTGTTTTATACTATTTTTTCGTAAAAATTCTCTTGGAGAATTATTCATAAATATAATTATTAATAATAATATATTATTATGATGTATAATAATAATTATTATCAAAATAATTCAATTTTACAATTTACACGCATAGCGATACTACGTACGTACTAGGGCCCTGATAGGGCTTGACCATAGGCTTGTCGTAGATTCGACATGGCAGACGTGAGGCGGTTGTAAAGGCCCCCACTTTGCAACCTTCTAAGGCTTTTGTCAAAAAAGCGTGACCGTCCATTCAGGGGCCCTATTGGGCTTCCAGTCAAGGGCCCGAAGTAAGTTAGGGAAAACCGATCGGGGCCTAGTCGGGGCCTCGATCAAATTCACGCTCAGGTTGGATCGGACAATTAGAAAGGTTGCAACAGTGTCAGCTGGCACACCCTTTTTTTCGCCTCAACTTTACTCACTTAATTTTTATTGTTTTTTCTCGAAATTGTTTTTCTTCATTGTCGTAATATTAATAATATATGTTTTGTAAAAAAAAGAGTGGTGAAAATATTTTTTGATTTTTTTTTTCATCGAGCTCGACAAAACGCTCAAAATGTAGGTCCCTTTTTTTAGCCTCAACTTTACCATTTTATACCTTATTTAATTTCCTTTTTTTCACGAATTTTTTTTGTTTATTGTCAAAATATTAATAATAAATATTTTGTAAAAAAAAAGAACGGCAAATTTTTTTTTAAATCGAGCTCGACGAAACGCTCAAAATTTATGTCTCTAGACGAGAATGACGCCTTAAATTGAAAAAAGCTCAGCAAATCTATGATCTGCGATCTATTTGGATCTATGAGACGTACGAATGTGTCTGGTCAGGTGGAAAATTGCCGATCTTCAGAGTCGTTCGAGTCGAACGAACGATTTTGCCGAGAAGACGGAATCAAGGATCGTGCCGACGACACTTTTGATTGGATCGTTGAGTAATCGTCGATCAACGAGATCGATAAGGTGGCCAATTTGTAAAAGCGTCGTTTCGCAATGATGGGCGCGAGAGAATCGACCAGAGTTTCCATCGACTGTCGCGAGGTTGTCCCTCAATTGCGAAGTGGATCGTTCTTGACGTATCTGCTGACCGCAATCAGTGTCAAGAGTGGTCGACAATTTTCATTGCCAATTTTTTTCTCACGAGCGAAGGACGCTGGTCCGTAATGATCGATGCTCGGATAAATCGCCATTAAAGTTTCGCCCAATAGAGATCGATTGATGTCACGATACAATCGTCGGCATTTTTGCCGATAATCGCATTTCGAGGCGTAAGAAGGACAATTTCTGTGCACTTTGAGAATGATTCACGCGCGAGGGAGCGAAATTTCTCTGTAATCGTCGCTTTCACTCGGAGAATAGGGGAGAATGGGGCAAGACGGCCCTTGTGGGGCAAAATAGCCCCCCTAAAAAAATTGGGAAAAACAAAATTGGTTTCTTGGAAAATTATCATAAATTTTAGGAGTGTGCGAATATTCGAATTTACGAATTATTCGAGACAAATCGAATCGAATAATTCGAATCAAGTTTATAAACAAGTAATGCGAACTATTCGAATTATTCGAAAAAATTGAACTATTATAATTATTCAGAAGATTTGAACTATTCGAATTATTCGAAAAGTTTGAACTATTCGAACTATTCAAGAAATTCGAACTATTCGAATAATTCGAAAAATTTGAACTATTCGAATTATTGAAAAAATTGAACTATTCGAATAATTCGAAAAATTTGAACTTTTCGAATAATTCGAAAATTGAACTATCCGAAAGATTCGAAAAATTTGAACTATTCGAATTATTCGAATAATTTGAACTATTCGAATAATTTGAATAATTTGAACTATTCGAATAATTTGAATTATTCGCAAATTTGAATAATAATTTTTTGCTTTCAAACTGATCAATTCGAACTGATAATTCGAATTATTCGAATAATTCAAATAATTCATATAGTTCGAATGGTTTGAATAATTCGAATTATTGGAATATTCGATTTGAACTTCGAATCGAATATTATCTATTGTCGAAAATTATCTATTATGTAAAAATTTTCTAAAAATAATTTCTTTGGTTAAAAAAACATAATAGTTCAAAAATCTAGACGTTATTTATTATCTAACGAATTTTCAATTGATCTATATATTTTTTATGTTAAACAAATAAACAAT
This sequence comes from Alloplasta piceator, assembly GCA_946863875.1. Taxonomy (NCBI): domain Eukaryota; kingdom Metazoa; phylum Arthropoda; class Insecta; order Hymenoptera; family Ichneumonidae; genus Alloplasta; species Alloplasta piceator. The sequence continues at coordinate 39,543,261 of OX333077.1, read as the reverse complement.
ACCATTAATTCTAGTTTATCGAAAACAATTTTTTTAATATATCTATATAATTTTTTGAGTCAAACAAATAAACAATAGCATTAATTATGATCAATGAAAAACAATTTTTCAAGATAAGAACAAAATTATAATTTTTGGGGGGGGGGGGCCATCGCGCCCTCGCCTCTCCTATAAGTTCCCCGGGCAAGATCGCCATCAAAGAATCGGCCTGCTCTGGTTTTGCGCGAGTGTGCCCGTTTTTCATTGCAGAAAAATCCTTGACAGTCGTTCGAGATCCCGTCGACGTTACACCTGGATAAAATCGATCTTGAAAGAGAAAGAGAGGGAGTGGAATGTTATTTGGCGAAGAAGTTTGAGAGACGCGCGTGCGCAACACGTGCGCAATCACGATCCGCTGAAATTTTCGCGGTTGACTTCGTGACTTCGTACAAGCTGTCGTCGAAGAAGCTTTCACTGCCTCAGGCTTTGCGAATTCAACGTTCATTTCTCATTCCAAAGAGACAAAGAGAGCAAGACAGAGAGTAATGGGAAAGAGAGAGAGAGAGAGAGAGAGAGAGAGAGAGAGAGAGAGAGAGAGAGAGAGAGAGAGAGAGAGAGAGAGAGAGAGAGAGAGAGAGAGAGAGAGAGAGAGAGAGAGAGAGAGAGAGAGAGAGAGAGAGAGAGAGAGAGAGAGAGAGAGAGAGAGAGAGAGAGAGAGAGAGAGAGAGAGAGAGAGAGAGAGAGAGAGAGAGAGAGAGAGAGAGAGAGAGAGAGAGAGAGAGAGAGAGAGAGAGAGAGAGAGAGAGAGAGAGAGAGAGCGAGAGAGAGAGAAAGAGGCCAGATGTAACCACTTTGGTAATTAAAGCGAATCAACACACGAAATTGCGATTCATAGCATTCAGAAGCATGACCGTCGCCGTCTGCTCATTCTCGAACAAAACGTGTAATCATCGAAAATTCCCGTCATTATTCGTGCATCGGTCCAATCTTCAATTAGTTGGTACACATTATGATAAATCATGCCCAACGATGTCGTATAATTTGTCATAATGCAGAAAAGTTGCCAGAAAATTGATGTCTGTTGCAACAATATATATTTATGGTTTTTTTGCAACATCTGCATGTGTCTTTACCAACAGTAATTTAGCAGTTGGGACTTTAAGAAGGTTCGAATCGTTTTCGTTATCTAAATTTTTTTCGATAATTTTGGAGGTGTCCATTTTGCCTCCATTGGCCATTTTGCCCCTCTTTCCCCATAGAAAATTCATTTATAATATTATTTTTTATTCTAACAAATTTCTGACTAATAACAACAACAACAAAATCAATAATAATAATAATAATAATAATAATAATAATAATAATAACAACAACAACACCCGCGCTGACCTTTCCCCGAGTGAACAAGGTCGGAGGTTTCGAAGTTTCTACCTTTTCCTTTTCTTCCTCTTGGCTCTCTGTCTCGTAAAGCATCCACAATATCCGTGAAAGGATTCAAACTCCTACAGGACTATCGCGAGAACGCCTTTTGTAGCGTATACGCTCCTTTACATACACGAAGTTGTACGGTATTTATATATGAAATATTTCAGATCAATTTGCTCAGCTCATCTCTGATCCCTTTAATTTTTTATCCGTAGACAGACAATATTTTTATGGTGGAAAATAATTTTTTCATGTTTCTGCAGATTTTTCCCTCTCGTTCAATTGGTTCTGGATGATAAAATGCCATTCAAGTCAACTCGATTCTTTGATTTTAAGATGCTATTTAGGATTCATGTTTTTTTTTGCCCTGAAGAACGTTCCCCAATTTTTTCAGATTTTTTCTAAATCTATCTAAATTGGAGCAAAAATGCTACTTTGGACCTTTCGTCCAAAGGGAACTCTACTTTGGTCCCTTAGTCCAAAGTAGCGTTGGACTCTTAATCTCAATCTGAATTATGAATCTAAATCTACATAAATTGGTGGGAGAACGCTACTTTAGGCCTTTAGTCTAAAGGAGAACACTACTTTGGACCTTTAGTCCAAAGGAGAACGCTACATACATTGGACCTTTAGTTAAAAGGAACACACTACTTCGGACTTTCTGTCCAAAGGATAACGCTACTTTGGACCTTTAGTCCAAAAGAGAACTCTACTTTTGACTTTCAATCCAAAAGAGAACGCAACTTTGGACCCTTAGTCCAAAGTAGCGTTGGATCTTTAGCCCAAAGTAGCGTTGGACCCTTAGTCCAAAGTAGCGTTGGACCCTTAAACCAAAGTAGCGTTGGACATTTTAGTCCAAAGTAGCGTTGGACCTGTAGCCTAAAGTAGCATTAGACCTTCAATCTAAAGTAGCATTGGGCCTTTAATCCAAAGTAGCGTTGGACCTTCAGTCCAACGTAACGCTGGACCTTTAGTCCAAAGTAGCGTTCTCCCACCATAGAAAAACCCTAAATCCAAATTGTAATCTACTTTGGACTAAAGGTCCAAAGTGTGGCGTTCTGCCACCAATTTGGATATGGATTGTCCATCAGAAATGCCCAATTTATTATCTAAAGTAACCAATATAGAAACGATAGTCATCGACCTTTTGCACCGACAAGTGACGCCTCCTAATTTTTTCGCTGCCCATGGACTTGGTCATGCTCCAGCCTCTTGGACATGGCGGATTCCATCCTAAGCCTCGGGAATGCGGGAGTGCACAACAAAAGCTCAGAGGGCAGCATATGCACACAGGCCCAATCCTCTCTTTGGCTGAGCAAGAGAATGATACCGAGGCGCGCACTTCAGCCCACAGTCCAAAGTAGCGTTGGATCTTGCGCCTAAAGTAGCGTTGGACCCTTCGTCCAAAGTAGCGTTGGACCTTTAGTCCAAAGTAGCGTTGGACCCTTAGTCTAAAGTAGCGTTAGACCTTGAATCCAAAGTAGCGTTGGACCTTTAGTCCAAAGTAGCGTTGGACCTTCAGTCCAATGTAACGCTGGACCTTTAGTCCTAAGTAGCGTTCTCCCACCATAGAAAAACCCTAAATCCAAATTGTAATCTACTTTAGACTAAAGGTCCAAAGTATGGCGTTCTCCCACTAATTTGGATATGGATTGTCCATCAGAAATGCCCAATTTATTATCTAAAATAACCAATATAGAAGCGATAGTCATCGACCTTTTGTACCGATAAGTGACGCCTCCTAATTTTTTCGCTGCCCATGGACTTGGTCATGCTCGAGCCTCTTGGACATAGCGGATTCCATCCTAAGCCTTGGGAATGCGGGAGTGCACAACAAAAGCTCAGAGGGCAGCATATACACACAGAACCAATCCTTTCTTTGGCTGAGAAAGAGGATGATACCGAGGCGCGCACTTCAGCCCACGCGAAATGGACCGGTGACCACATGCGTCCGGGAACCCACGTGGCCACGAGAAATGCCGCATTAAAAAGGAAGAGAGATAGATCCCGCGGGGATCTCACCGCCTCGTGGCCTCCACACCGGCTTCTCGTAATCGTGAGACCGCATTTCGTGTTCCGCTTTGAGAGATTGCAATTTTTTTTATCTCAGGAAACAGCCCATCCTCTCTTTCGTCCTCTTCCTCTCTTGGTCTCTGCTTCTTCCTTGTAGGAATGGGGTTTGAAAGTTGATTTGATAATATACATCCGATATGACTGCATGAACTGGACAAGTTGGCGGGAGGTCATGAAGATCATGAGGTATGAAGGGAAAGAATGGTGGATAATCTTGGATGAAAAATGTAGGGGTGTATGAATGGCATTCGAATAGAATCGAATAGTGATATTCGATTCGAAATTCGCACAGAATATTCGAATTATTCGGACCATTCGAAATTATTCGAATTATACGAATTATTTGAACCATTCAAATCATTCAAATAATCCGAATTATTCGAACCATTGAAATTATTCGAATTATTCGAATATTAATTTATTCAATAATATCGACAATGCAAATATTTATTTAGGTTTTAATCATAAATAGCCATTGCAACAATTTAGTGTTTTATTTTTTACTAGTATTTAGAGGTGTGCGAATATGGGAATTATTCAAAACGAATTCAATCGAATAATTTGGATCGAGTTTGGAATCAAATAATTCGAACTATACGAATACTTCGAACTATTCTAATAATTCGAACTATTTGAATTATTTGAATAGTTTGAATTCGAATCGAGTTTCGAATCGAATAACTCGAACTATTCGAATTATTCATACTATTTGAATAGTTCGTATTATTAAATTCGAAACTCAATTGGACTTCAAACTATTGAAATAATTCAAATAGTTCGAACTATTAGAAAAGTTCGAATAATTCGAATAATTCGTAAATTCGAATATTCGCACACTCCTAAAAAAATGGCAGAATTGTTTCCGTCAGATTTTCAATATTACGCCACTTTCGAGGGGTTTGAACTATTCTAATAGTTCGAACTATTTGAATTATTTGAATAGTTCAAATTCGAACCAAGTTTCGAATAGGATAATTCGAACTATTCGAATTATTCAAACTATTCGAATAGTTCAAACTACACAAATAGTTCGAATAATTCGTAAATTCGAGTAATTCGTAAATTCGAGTAATTCGTAAATTCGAATCATTCGTAAATTCAAATAATTCGTAAATTCAAATAATTCGTAAATTCGAATAATTCGTAAATTCGAATAATTAGTAAATTCGAATAATTCGTAAATTCGAATAATTCGTAAATTTGAATAATTCGTAAATTCGAATAATTCGTAAATTCGAATAATTCGTAAATTCAAATAATTCGTAAATTCGAATAATTCGTAAATTCGAATACATCGTAAATTCGAATATTCGCGCATCCTTAAAAAAAATCCGAAAATCGTTTTCATCAGATTTTCAATGATACACCAGTCTCGAGGGTTTCTCGGCCACGTCACTGATAAGGCTTACCTGCGTGGGAAGGGAGACCCGAGTCCGAGGATAAGAATCTTACCACCCCAACACCAAGTTATACGAGAGTGCAAAACGCCCGATGCAAGTTTCTCTCTATTATGCACACGAAGTGCACACACACACACACACACACACACACACACACACACACACACACACACACACACATACACACACACACAAAGGCATGCACATACGTTGTATAAAATGTGTGAAGAGCAAGAGAGCGAGGGAGGGAGGGAGGAAGGGAGGGAGAGAGGGAGGGAGGAAGGGAGGGAGAGAGGGAGGGAGGAAGGGAGGGAGGGAGTGCACTCCGTAGCAGCATATACCCTTCGTATAATGTGCCTCTCGCTGAGCGTACTTACAAGAAGCTTATTTATAAACAGTACCAGCCACCACAATGGTTATTGTTTCAGCACGCGGTATGCCAATGTACACACTCCGATTTACAGCCCTCATGTGTCCGTGAATGTGTGATTGTGAATATGCATTCCTGTTGGTGTGCGATCAGCAGAAGCGAAACGCGCGAGCCGCCTATTTATGACACATTATGCGAAAGCGCACCCGCGATAAGCAGCAAGGCACTCCGAGTCATTCCTCCTTCTCTGTTTCTCTTTCACGAGGAACCATACGCTATTCAAGTGAACCTTCACATATGGGTCATTCCATGTCAAATCGACGAATAGTTGGAATCGACCCTTTTCGATTTCGATGAAATTTGTTCAGACATTTTGTTTTATCCCGAAACAAAGTTCTACCAGAGAAAAAAAATTTGAAAATTGTTTCCAAAGTTATGCGAAATTCGAAATTTCACCATTTTGTCAATTTTTTAATTTTATTTTTTTAATATCTCGAAAACTATTATAGTTACGAAAAAATCGTTCTTGGTTCATTTTAAAGAGTATACTTGGGGTTATGAAAAAAAAAATATTCCGAAAAATATTTTGGAAAATATGATGAATCTGGAGCATTTTGAATTTTCAAAAATCGTGAAAATCCACGTTCGAGATTTAATTTTTGGTTCAGATTTTTTTAATAATACCTCCTATTGGTCTTGAAAGATCCTGAAATTTTTAGGAAGGAGTTTTTTTTTGTTCAAAAAATATGAATCTTCGAATTTTTGTGAACAAAATTTTTTTTTTTTACATCTAAGTTAAGTAAAGTTGAGCAATCATGCAATCAGTAAAAATTACATGATTGCTCAACTTTACTTAACTTCAAGGTAAAAAATTAAAAAAAAAAAAAATCATAATCTAAAAATTGATAATTTTGAAACAAAAAAAAACATCTCTCTGAACATTTCAGGATCTTTCAAGATCAGTACAAGGTATTATATTTAAAAAATTGAACTAAAAATTTCATGGATTTTCACGATTTTTCAAAATTCAAAATTCTCCAAATTCATCTTTTTCAAATTTTTTTTTCGGAATATTTTTTTTTTCGTGGCCCCAACTATATATACTATATACCCAAAACGATTTTTTCGTAACTATAATAGTTATCGGGATATTTGAAAAATAAACTTGAAAAATTGAAAAAATGGTGAAATTTTGATTCTCGCATCACTTTTGAAAAAAAAAAATTTATTTTTTTCCTCTGGTGGAACTTACTTTTATAACAAAAGAAAACTTCTAACCAAATTTCATCGAAATTGAAAGGTTTCGATTCCAACTATCGACCGGTTTGGCGTGGAATGACCCATATATATACCAGCGATATAATATTACCTCTCGTGTGCTCTTGGCCATTGTGAGATGGCAACAATGATAATACAACCCCGCGCGTGGTATAAACAATTCCGTATAATATACACCCTCAGCGTCCTACAAGCCACCGCTGCATAAATCATGATTCGCGCTTCCAATCCACCCCTCCGACCTTTTTCCCTTTTTTTCGCAAAAACTCATCGAACCTCCCTTCCAGACGCCGATGATCCTTCATTGGATGCGCTTTTCTCCCGAAAAAGTCAAATCAATTGAGTTTCGCGCCAGTTCATGAACCAATGACGTAAATTTAAAACTAAATTTTATTTTAATTTACTTTTAAATAAAAATTAATCACTACCTCAACCTAACTCGAGGTAACTTGGAGCAACGAATAGTAATTATAGTACAACGATAGCATAGTTACTATAGTATAAAAGTTATAGCATAGTAACTTAACTTAATTATACTATAGTATGTTTACTATAGTTAATTAACTAATAGTTATACCATAGTTTCAGTAACTATGGTATAATTATAGTATAGTAACTCAACTTGTCATAACTCGAACTAAAACATATGGTCACAGTGACAGAATTTATCGAACTATAAAAGTTATTAGTAAATAGTTATTCAAGTCTAGTTGTAATAGTTGTGGTTATTATGTTTCTAGTTGGCGTGACTACAAAGTATAGGGGTTCTCCAAACATTAGATGATTTCTTTCAAAAAGGGAGGGTGTACCAAATTGCGGAGGTAATCCCAGTAGCTCGGTAGCTCCTGTTGCAATATATATATATACGTCTGTATAGAAGAGAGTAAGGAAGGTATAAGGTCTAGAGTAACTATAATATGACTATAGTATAGTAACTTAACTTATGATAACTCGAACTAAAACACATGGTTAACCATAAAAATTAATTGACTGTGAAAGTGATTAGCGAATAATCATCTAATTGACGCTATAATCTCAATAGTTGTGTAGTCACCATGTTTCTAGTTGGAATAACTATAAACTGCAGGGGTTCTTAACCTAGTAAATCATTTCTTTTAATAAGAGAGGGAGTACCAGATTGATAGGGCCTAGTTAAACAAGGTAGCTTTTGCTGAGGAAGGAATGAAGCTTACAGTAACTACAGTATATTAATAATTATGGTATAACTATGGTATAGTAACTCAACTTATAACTCGAACTAAAACACATGGTCAATGATAAAAATAATTTAACTATACAAGTAATTGGCGAATAATTATCTAAGTGGAGTTACTATTTCAATTGCTGTGGTCATCATGTTTATAGTTGGAGTTATTGCAAAATGCAAGGGTTTTCCAAATCTAGTAAATCATTTCTTTTAATAAGAGAGGGAGTACCAGATTGTAGGGCCTAGTTAAACAAGGTAGCTTTTGCCAAGGAAGGAATAAGGTTTACTGTAACTATAGTATATTAGTAATTATGTTATAACTATGGTATAGTAACTCAACTTATAACTCGAACTAAAACACATGGTCAATGATAAAAATAATTTAACTATACAAGTAATTGGCGAATAATTATCTAAGTGGAGTTACTATTTTAATTGCTGTGGTCATCATGTTTATAGTTGGAGTTATTGCAAAATGCGAGGGTTTTCCAAATCTATAGTAGATCATTTCTTTTAATAAGGGAGTCAGTACCAGATTGTGGGAATCTGGCAAACACGGTAGCTGTTGTGATATATATAAAGAAGAGAGTAGGTAAGGAATAAGGTCCTCGGGGTCTTTCACGAGAAGGCTTGAGTAGGTATACACAAGGAGAAATGAGGTTCTGGGTATGCAAATCAAGAGAGGATCCGCTTGCACAGTACGAGCAAGGTGAAGTTAGATATACCGCAGATATATAAATATACATCCAACGTAAGAGTACATTAGTACGAGGGGATCGTGCGTTCAACTGATTCTCTCTGATATTTCACTGGCTCGTATATCCACGTAATTAAGTCGATCCTCACGCCATTTTTTCAGCGAGGGCGTCGCAACCTCATTCCCAAAGCGAGGCTCCCTACGTGAAACGAAGTGCTTGAGGATTAAGTGTCCCGTGATTGAGTACAACATTGCTGATGTTACATCAAGGAGAGAGTTGATGGTGATAGCACTGTTGTACCAGCTAATCAACGGAATCTTTCATTTATCGCACAATCGATCATATAAAATAATAGGGCTGTGCGAATAGCATTCGAATCGAATATTCGAATTATTCGAACTATTCGAACCATTCAAATTATTAGAACCATTCGAATTATTCGAACTATTTGACCCATTCGAATTATATGAATTATTCGAGTTTCGTATCGAATTATTCGAATCGAGTTTCGTATCGAATTATTCGAATCAAGTTTCGTATCGAATTATTCGAATCGAGTTTCGTATCGAATTATTCGAATCGAGTTTCGTATCGAATTATTCGAATTGAGTTTCGTATCAAATTATTCGAATCGAAATTCGTATCGAATTATTCGAATCGAGTTTCGTATCGAATTATTCTAATAGTTCGAATTATTTGAATAGTTATAGAATTATTTGAATTATTCGAATAGTTCGAATTATCCGAATAGTCGAATAGTTGAATTATTCGAATCCTTCGAATAATTCGATTTGAAACTCGATCGGAATTATTCGACTCAATTCGTCTCAAATAATTCTTAAATTTGTCTCGAATAATTCGTAAATTGGTCTCGAATAATTCGGAAATTCGCCTCGAATAATTCGTAAATTCGTATCGAATAATTCATAAATTCGAATATTCGCATACCCCTATAAAATACGGCACGACAATGCGAGCAGCGTCTCAATCGTGTTATCGTGTTACATTGATAGCCGATAATGAAGTGTGACATGCTGCGTTACAGATGGGGAGCCGAGAATCGTGATTGAAGATCGATCGGGAGCAAGCACGTAATGATACGTGGTTGAATAATTGCGGTATCGATGGATCTGGAACTACCACATAGTTGGGCCCGTTGGAATTATTATCTAATACCAGGGAGCGGACTGCGAGTGAACCAGCGCAATTTATCCGACGTACAGTAAACATATATCCAAGCGACTCCTGTGCAAGTTTATCAGACTGTCGTATCAGCGGGTGTCGAGAGAAAGAGACCAGAGAGAGAGAGAGAAAGAACGAAAGGGCGATTGGTAATCCAAAGAGTTAGGATAGAACATGGCAATGATCGCGCTGTGAAGTCCCTTCTCTCTGTTTGATCATCATCTTGTGAGCGGTCCCCGCATGAATCTCAAAGCAGGACTCGGGAGCTCTGCGAGAGACGGTGGGAAGCCCACGGATCCCCGGTGCGCTCTCAGGCTAGAAGTGACTACGTATAACTTGCCTCTCCGGCTCTTTATCTTTTTTTCCTCATCTCCTTGACTCTCCTTCTTCTTCTGACTTCGTTCCTCTCCTTTATCGTTGTGCTTCCACGCACGCCTTGTGCCTCACACGCACTCACGCGAGCATGGAGCGTGGTTTGCCGTGCGCTACTTCCCCCTCCATCCGCCGCTACTTCCCTCTCCGCGCGCCACTACGATGTCCAATTCCGCGTACATACGCGGCTCTCCTGCACCCCCCACCACCAGCGCAACGCGGGAGACTACGGGCTCGACACCGCTCTCCCATTGGCTCGCGCGCTTCAGTGTGCGCGCGCGTTCCACTCGCGCGAACGATTGTACCGCAAGGAAACCTCGCTTCCCGCCGCATTCCAGCCACGCGCCTAGTTCCCCTAGAGTAAATCGATGCATTGGCGTAGTAACACTGACCGTTAAACGCGTTCATTACGATTTTTGCGACCGTTCGACAACGTCATGGCTAAAAACGATCGCAACTCCGTCGATTAAACAACATCGTGAATCACTGATCACTGTTTAACGTTCTATTTACAACGATGGGATCGCTTTAATGAGTGGACACTTACGGCGGAAGGTTTTCATTTTAATTCCCAGCCCGTGAAGAATTCTGGAAGGGATCCAGCTGGATTCCTGTAATTCTTCGGATTAGGCTCGGATCAGGATCCTATTGGAGTTGAGGATCAGGATCCTTCTGGAGTTGAGGATTAGGATCCTTCTGGAGTCACGGATCAGGATCCTTCTCGAGTCACCGATCGGGATCCTTCTGGAGTCACGGATCAGGGTCATTCTGGAGTCACGGATCAGGATCATTCTGGAGTCATGGATCAGGATCATTCTGGAGTCATGAATCAGGATCCTTCTGGAGTCGAGGATAAGGATTCTTCTCTAGTCACGGATCAGATTCCTTCTAAATTCACTGATCATGATCCTTCTGGAGTCACTGATCATGATCCTTCTGGAGTCACGGATTAGGATCCTTCTGGCGTCACGGATTAGGATCCTTCTGGAGTCATGGATCAGGATTCTTCTGGAGATCGGACCAGATTCCACAGCCGGAATGAAACACTTGTAAAATAGAAGAAGGCAGGGACACTCGAATGAATTCATGACTGTGACGAGGGTGGACCTTCTTTGATGCTCGAATGATCTATAGCGGATTATTGAAGAATCCTATAGGATTGTTAATAAATTATATCCATTCAAATTGGCAGTTTTCAGGAAGGCACATGAGCAGCACACATTGTCTTTATTAATGACTAAATCATTGTGTGAACGTCGGTTGATGAGCTTGCTGGAGCATGCCCTATAATTAGGCGCAATAAATGTAATCACAAAAAATATGAAATAAAAAATATATGGTTTTAGCGTTACAATGAGGAATCAACCTGGGGCCAACTAGGGATACAGCAAGGAGTCCCTTATTAAGGTATCCTTAAGAAATCTTGATCGGAATTTTACAGGAAACTAGCCAGCAAACACACTTGGATGACTTACGAAACACTTACGTATAATTAAAATATGATAAATACGTCGTATAATGTTCATGGCAAATTCGAAACTTTTTCATAATGACGTAAACGAGATGTATATAATACGTTATGACAATATGTAGCAAGGACGTCAATGAAAGATGAAGGAATTACGAAAAACTGTAGACATCACAAATATGTAATATTAATACGTTAAGATCTCGTCACTGTTATGAGATATCTACGTATACTGTAAACCTGTAAAATTGTTACGAGTCGATGCTGTAACAATTATAGAACATTCGTGATATCATAATCTCGTAGTATAGGCTACGTAACAAATACGTATAATGTGTTACATAAATGTTACAAGACATTTCTTGTAATAAATCCGTAACAATTACAAAACATTGCTGTAACAATTATAGAACATTGGTGATATTATAATCTCGTAGTATTATATAGTAGCTACGTAGCAAATACGTGTAATGTGTTACGTAAATGTAACGAGACATTTCTTGTAACAAATCCGTAACAATTACAAAACATTGCTGTAACAATTATAGAACATTGGTGATATTATAATCTCGTAGTATTATATAGTAGCTACGTAGCAAATACGTGTAATGTGTTACGTAAATGTAACGAGACATTTCTTGTAACAAATCCGTAACAATTATAGAACATTGATGACATTATAATCTCGTAGTATAGGCTGCGCAGAAAATACGTATGATGTGTTACATAAATGTTACGAGACATTTCTTGTAACAAATCCGTAACAATTATAGAACATTGGTGATATTATAATCTCGTAGTATGGGCTACGTAGCAAATACGTTTTATGTGTTACATAAATGTTACAAGAAATTTCTTGTAACATATCCGTAATACATACATATATACATATAGTACCAGAAATGTCTTGAATCATTTTGAGGTTATGTCGATTAAGAAACGTAAACGATATATGAGTGTAATTATGTGAGCGTAATTACATGGGTATTTGTCGTGACAGAAAAACGCCCCAGTAAAAACTGTCTTCGAGCGACGAGTTTCATGAACTCGACTCTAAACCTGCTGGAATAAATTGCTACGATGACGGTTGATGCTATTTTGGCATAACACCCCCCCCCCCCTCCCTCATCGCATCCTCGCCATCGGTGTGGGCTGGCCCAATAAGTCAAAATGAATTTTAATGACCCATGTACCTTAAATGTAATATAAATATCACCGGCTGTTAAGAAGATGATAGCGTGGTAGGTAGCATGTCAGCGTTAGATCGTTAGAAATATTCAGTATTCAGGCAGGTCTCAATACCCCACAATCGGCAAATGAACGTTCTCGGATCCGCGCAGAGTTGAGGAGCATATGTCAGAAAAAAGATATAGCTAATAAATTAAATTTGGAAAGATATAATTTATTTTTAAAAAAATTTCTTCTATTTTTGGATATAACCATGAAACTCGGGAGTCGAGAGTTCAAACCCGGGTGGTGACGTCTAATTTTTTTTTCTTTATTCCCTAATATTATATAATGTTCAAAAATATTAAAAGATTAATAAAAAGAACTCAATTTTATCGGAATTATACAGAACTATAAATTGCAAATAAAATTAAAATTGAATGTTTCGTTACGTAACAGTTACATCAATGAGCTTTCCCCCGCGCCTTTGCGCTCTCGTGAGATCGAGAGAGATGGAGCTAAAACTTTTAACACGTATTTCTCGAAAACGACTGAATGGAATGAAAAAAGAATAGTGAGGCCACCTGTACAAACTAATTACGAAGGTCGCCCCACTCTTCTGTTTTTATTCTATCGAGTTATCTTCGAGAAAAATGTGTTTTAAAAATTTCGAGGTTATGTTGACCTTCATGGCTATGAGATAAGTTTATCAGGTCAATGTGCTGAGTGTGTTACATCTATATGAGCTGAGTGTATTACATCTTTGTGCTGAGTTCCTTACATAACAGTTACATCTATGTGTTGAGTATTTTCCATAAATATTATTCGTAAATTTTTCGTAACGATAACGTTCCAATGGGACGACAAATTTCTGAACAAGCACTACTTCATTCACGGTGCTTGTGACACAAATGTTACATCCAATATTACTTCCGATACAGAACATTTTCGTAGCTATTCTGAAACTGTGTTTGCTGGGTGGAAATTACCAGCAAATTTTTTCACAGGAATACACTTTTCGGGGTTACCCCATCAAATCCTGATCGCGATTTAATCGAGATATAAATGTTTACATCGCTGGGTAGTGTTAATGTGGACTCCC